>JBAJNP010000243.1:42334-115411 GCA_036877545.1 Yasuhikotakia modesta | reverse complement strand
TGTTTCTACACACAAATTTAAATGATGATGCCTTTTTCCTATTTAGGGAAGTTATCCGTGAAACAAATGCAGACGCTGCTTTTGAACAGTGTCATGTACTGCACAGTATTGTCTTTGGCACGTATTGAAGTAACCAAATGATGTTGTGGCCATTATTCTGTGTTCAGCGGCTGAACATTCACCTCCCTAGTCAAACACGGGTGAAAACAAACAGTGAGGTCACTGATAACCCAGTCACGCTGTTTACTCCTGCATCCGAGAGCTCTGCAAAACATGCCTGTATAAACGCAACAAGATAACCGGTCGTGTCTGGTCAGCGGTTGCTTCAAGGGTTATTTAACTCTGAATGCCCCGTCTGGTCCCTGAGGAAAGACGAGGAACCGGTTATTGATTCAAAGTGAACTCTGCTTGACCATACCGATGCTTTAAAATCCAAGAAATTGGGCTGCAGGGAATACGCAGCAATATTTATGGCTTTGTGCGGCCGCAGTGACTGCGTGTAATTCTTTGTAATAAGCTCTTAGGCTGCGGTTGTTCAAGCCGTTGTTTATCCCCGATCATAAACAAGTGTGATTTGTAGCTGTATACAGTTTCTGGAAGAGCAGTTTTGCACTCGCCACGTTTCACGGAGTAGGAAACGCTTTGTTTATAGGACATGCATGAGTCTCAAGTTTACTTCAGAGCTTTAGTTGTTTCTTCATCCTTATAACGCGGAGCTTCTGCATGACAAATATAGCAAAACATCAACCAGCCATTAGCCATGAGGAATTACAGGCATGTAATTAGCCAATTCTCCATATGACTGGAAAATTACAGTGGAGTTCTGTGATCACTGAATTTCATGCGTTCATAATATTTTGCACCATTTCTATTGGTTGCAGCACAACGGCTTTTGGGCTGTCAGTCACATCTGTAGATTACAGGGGGTCAAGATTAAAATTTACTAAAATATGTTGCTGTTATAAAGGTAAGTAAAGCCTGTTATTTTCTCACCTTTTTTGAGTCGCTCAGTTTTCACGATTGGAATAAATAAAAAAATGATGGATTTGACGCTCCTGGTGTTTCTCATTAAATACATTTTTCCCCTCGTAATGAAATCAGACTTATTTCTTTTTTAACCGGCTATCAAAATGTGTTGTTTGTTTGAATTCAGCATACCACAGCCATGCGAAGTTTTGCAGCTTGGGGTATTTTCAAATTCAACTCAGCCTTTCGAGTAATTGCATCAGTCTGTGGGTGGCTGTTGATTTTATTTGCGGCACTCTAACCAAACAAGCACGTATGTTTGAGATATCAGCTCAACTCACTAGAATGATGGAAAACATTTTAATAAGTGACCTCGCAACAAAGGTTAGAAATCCCAACTGAAGTTGCAATGCATCTAACATAGGCATGCAGTTTCCTTAGACAAACACTTGCTAGACTAACCAGGAAAGACCTTGTTGGTTTCCTGGATGTTTGTTGCTTCAAAAAGAAAGCTACCATTTTAGGAGAGATGGCGCAAAGCTGTGAATGTTTCCCCGGCTTTTGCAAACATTCCACCGAAACCTCACAATACACCCTGTGAACTGGTTCTTTGCCTTTAAAAGCAACTCTGCTGGAACAGACGCTGACTTGGTCCGAGCAGAAGATTTGGGTCCAACTTTGTCCTTTTCCTGTTGTTTTTATTAGTTTCATGTCTGTCTAATGGAGTCGATGCTGCCATGTCTGTTATCAGATGTGGTCTGAGGGTATTTATTCCTGATTCGCTGTTGGGAAGGTGAGGATTGAAAAACACTGTGATTCACACAAGTCATGAGTCTTGGTTTTGTCATGCCAGAGACTTGATGAAACACAATGTCTTCGGTCTCAGCAGTTTAAAATTCATTTCTGCTCTAGCAACTGTTACGATGTCCTGACTGGACCACCTGTAATAAATTTAATATGGGAAACTTAAAGGAGTAGTTTTCAAAAATACTATTTATTCATTCGGGTTTGGAACAGTTTTAATATTTTTGTCAGTTTGCTGAAATGTTTTTCAATTTACTGTATACTTGGAATCTCATGTTGCACAAGACATTTCTGTACCAATTAAAATACAGTTTTATCAGCTATTTAAATGTTATGAAATAACCTGTGCAGTCTGTTTTACAAGACATAATTTACTCCCACACCAACTACAAATCCAGGATAACCGGATATTAACCAGATATTAACCTGGCAAATTATTATTTTTAATCTAGATTGTTGTAACGCTGTTTCAAGGTAATATTGATTTTATTTTATGAACATGTTTGCATTGTTCTAATGTCAACAAATGGTTTATTATGCTAACCAAGTGCTAAATGGCTCCTAACATGTGGTCCGATTCCAATGTGTCCACTTATGAAAACAAAATAGCTGCGCTCTGAATAATTTTGGGAAATCTAGGTTAACTCAGTCAGTCACTTCACAAGACAAGGCTAGAGTTTGTGATGGTTAGACAGTGTTTCTTGCTTCTTTCTCACTCACACATACACACACTTAATTTTCACCTTCCATGGGTGTAATACATCATCCTAATGAACCGGTGTATCCAGGGCATGCAATACTTGATTAATCCACAGTCATTAAGTCCTGTCTGCTGTGGACATCAGCAGAGAGGACCATTTGTAGGCCCTTAGCTCCCCTGTCCATTAATCTGGTGCATAACTGGCTTGAATCAACACATGCAAAATGAACAATACACTAATAGTGTATCATTTATTAAAAGTACATTGAAGACGGACAGTCGTGATACTAAATTCTGATTGGTCCACAGCACATCTCAGGTGTACTCATATAAAGTTACAGCTATGATATGCAACGCTGCTCAGCTTAGCTATTAGCGATTGTTTGTTACTAGCAGCACCTATAGATGGCAACCTTTAACTTCACATGGTTCTATATCTTAGCAGAAGGATGCGTTATTGCATAATTTCAGAGGTTTAATACAAATATACTGAATAAAAAAACTTTGGAGTACATTGTACGTTACTTGCACAAACTCTCAGCTTGCATTTTCCCTTTCATCTTTGACTGTCAGATTAATTATATATCTGCGTTTTCCATGCCAAGAACCACTTATTCAAGACAGTGGAGCACAAAGTCTGCATGTTAAGACTGGGGAGAAACAGGCTCTCCTCGCAAGCATTCCTGTTTCCAGGAAAACGGTATTAACTTGATAGATTGTGGATCTTTTTTCCACAGACGAGACAAAATTTCCACATGCACATTCCTGTTAAAGCAGAGGATGAGCACAGATGGAGGGTTTTAAATAAAGCTTTTGCCCTCATGGCAACGACACGAAAGGTTAAAGGTGTGAAAAAACGTGTTTAGAATGTGCTTGTCGTGTTTGATGAGTTTCACATTTGCTTTATATACAGAGGTATAGAATGTGCAACCTTTATTTTTTCGTTCTTTTCTCTACCGTCACTCAGGACTTTTATAAAGCAGCTGGCTGTCCGTGTTCCTGTTCAGATTTTTGAAAAGTTAAGGAAATTCCAAATTAGACATTATTACAGTTTAGTTGCCATAAAAGGCTTTTTGGAGAGGGGAGAATTTTTTTGCTCTCAAAGTCACTTTGTTTCAGAAGATCAAATAAAATCTGATCGCTCATGATATGACCCCTTCAGTTTAGCTTATTCTGTCTTTCCACACATCTTTAGGGATATTATGAAAGCCTGGCTTGTGTTGCAGCCAAACTTCAAATTAATCTGAGGAATAAATGACTTTCTGACAGAAAAATAGAAGGATTTTCTGATGCGTAAGTTTCATAATAGTGCAATAGTGATTGTCACCTTTTATTATGAATATTTATAGTTACATATTTATACAATACAAACTTCCTTTGAAAATGTCTCTATAGTCAATAACAGTTGTGACAGTAATTTGGCCCCTGGTTTATATGCGGCGTAATTGTCATTAATGGCTGTCATTAGCAGAGAACGTCCCGTTTTAGCTGACAGGCAGTGAGGAGCAGCAGTGACCTCCTTAAGTGTGCAGGGAGGCTGATGAAGTGTGTTTACTGATCCCTTAGGAGTGTGTGCATGCGTGCGTGTGTGTGCTTGTTTGTCTGCATATGTGTGCGTGTGTGTGCCTGTGTATGTTTGTGTGTGTGTGTTTGTGGGCATGTGTGTGTGCGCGTGTTTATGCATGTGCATTTATGTGTGTGTTTTTGTGAATGTGTGTTTGTGTGTGTGCGTGTATGTGTACACATATAGCTGTGTGAGGCCTATGAGTAAGTTCATATGTGGAGTTTGTTAGTGTTGATAAAGCAGGCGGTCCGGAAAGACTGTGCAAATTATTACATTCCAGTTTAGCCTTGTAAGGTTATTTTTGCCCTCCCATACCCTCCTCCCTCTCTGTCTCTCTCTCTCTCTCTCACTGTCTCTCTCGTTTCTTTATGATTCAGGAAAGACTTGTTTATAAGCAGACTGGACTCCAGTTTTTCACTGTCACAGTGGTCACATGGGGACATAATTTCAACAAAAAAATCTTAATCAAAAAACTATACTGCAGTTTCCTTCCTGTGCAAATATTGGTAGAAGAACAAAAATTGTTATTGTGAGACACATTGATGTTGGTCTTTTCCCAGTGTACATTGGGACCTTCTGCTTCCCAGAAATCCCCCAGACTATTACCAGAAGAGTTTGTTTGGTGGACCACTTCCTGTGTCAGTTTGTGTGTATGGGTGTGTGCGTGTGTTATGTGTTTTCAACACAATTATTTGGGTTTTGAATGCATCACATTAGCCCTTTATGTAAAACAAATCTGTCTACAAATCCCAAACAATCTTACCGAGGCTGAAATTTCTCTGCAGAGCTTGGATGAACTTGACGATGATGATGGTGAAGAGAAAGAGAGAAAAATGGAGGAAACTCTTACGCAGCACAACACGGTTCAGAATGAGTCATTGACCTCTGACCCTGGAGCAGCTCACTCAATACAGGTGAGACAGAGTGTGTGTGTGCTTGTGTTTGTGTGTAATAATCCTGTGATTAGAGAGTGTGTTTGGAGTGTGGTCACTGTTCTGCCGTACAGAGGCAGTGTTGACCCAAAAAAATCATATCAAGCGTCAAACAGACGAAACAGACAATACTCACAGCACCTCATGCCACATTACAAAGTGGGATAATAGCGTTTGACACCGGACATATCTCGTCTGGTGTTTAACTTGTTATGACCCTGTCTAGGTTGCCGACGTGACATAAACAGGATTTCAGCATCAATAATCCTTTTTCTTTTTTAGGGGTGAGGAAAGGGCAACAAAACAAACCGAACATAAACTAACTTTAAAAGAAATTAAGTGACAACTTCAGAAAATGTAAAGATTGGTTTGGCTCACATGCTTCCTATAAGGGAATCTTTTAATGGCTGTACCTTCATATAAACTTAGCTTGGTCTGTGAATAACACAAAGCATTATTGTATATTGCCATGAATTCTGCAGTAAAAATTGTCAGTTTCTTTAAACAGCAGCTTTCTATCATTGTATTTCAAATATAACTCACCCCAAATATAATTCTTCAAATTCAAACACGTTGGATATTAACACAAGATGAATGTATGATGTGAGGTGCTAATTCTACACAAACGTGGTTCACTCTGTCCCGAGTCATAGTTATGGGCTCATTAAATGTCTTGTCTCTCTGTTGGGATACGGTTGCATTGCACCCTTTACAGTTAACACTCTGACATAATGCTTGAGTGTCTTTAAACATTAAAAGAAATGCATTTAATTGGCTCATATAAAGTGTGTAGGTAAAACTCTGTACTAGTTTTACATTTTTGTTTGCATTTTACAAAAATGTGTGGGAAACAGAAACACATTTATGTTTATAATACATTACAATATAAAAACATTAAACATATATAGTGTTTTGTTTACAAGATTTTAATCTCGTAGTGGATGTTGTGTTTTGTTAAGTTTGATTTTACTTGAATAAAGGACTGTTAGCATAATTACAGATAATACAGTCACAAAGTGTTTGTGTCCATGATGGATGCGGATGCAAAATATTACTTCCAGTACAAGTAAAATGAGTTACACGTGTTTCTTGTAGTTGTGGTCATGTACATCACTAAGTAAACCCTCAGTTCTCCAGATGTTGGCCTGTATTGCATTGCCTACAAGGAATTCTCACAGGTAGGATATAAGAGAGCCGTACTGTAGTTTCAGAATGTTGTCTTGTATTAAGCTGTGATCCCTTTGAAGTCGATCACATGACTGGACCTTACATGAACAGCTTGTAGATTTATACAGCCTTGTCAGACACATATCCCATAAGATTATTTGGGGCTGCGTTTATCACAAGCTCGGCTTTTGTGGAATTTTATTGCCCTGCGGTGAAACACAGCTGTGATCTACAGAGCGTTTTACAATATTAATATGACGCCCGATGGCTCTTTGACACGAGTCTCTTAGGTTCAGAGATTACAGGGTTGGACGCGCATGATGTTTCTCCTGATATTTGCTCATACGGTCCGTTTAGGACTGCCGGGAAAGCAGAGTTTCACGCCGTGTGAGTTTCAGACACAATTTTTCCGTCTGATGTGCGTTTTAAATGCGTTAATGGCTAATTATTGGTAACAGTGGGGAACACAGTTTTCCTCACATCTTACTGACGGACGATATTTTGCCTTTGCAATGAATCTTATCCTCTTAAAAATTACTTTTTATGTACATATTTTCTTTTGTAGGCAAATTAGTTGAAAGGTTTGCTAAGGTTTGTACCATTTAAACTTCTAGTGTAAGGATGTAGCTGTTGCATAACGTTTGATCGGACAGTAAACAATATTTGGGAACAGAGTTCAGTCATTAATATCATACAGCTTTGCATTAAAACCCACAGTGTGCTTGTGAGATAATTTACAATCTCACAAGCACACTGTGTGCATTCAGATTAATTTAGGAACAAAGTTACAGCCCATTTAGTTTGCAGTACATTAGAAGACTGTACATTTAATTCCTAAATAATTATGCATAGATTAGCATTTCCTTTCGTGTGAGTGTCTGTGTGTGAGAGTGTGTGTGTCTGTGTGTTTGTGTGTGTCTGTGTGTTTGTGTGTGTCTGTGTGTTTGTGTGTGTCTGTGAGTGTCTATGTGTGTGTGAGTGTCTATGTGTTTGTGAGTGTCTATGTGTGTGAGTGTCTGAGTGTGTGTGTAGTGTGGTGTGTAGTGTGGTGTGTGCGTGTGTGTGTGTGTATTTTAGCTTCTTTAAAATGAAATCCTGCTCAGCTCAAGGCCTCCATCTGCTTCTGTTTACCTTCGTTTTTTGCCATACAAGGAAAATGTACCGCGATACCAGAGAACCGCTAGAACTTGCAGAACCGTACAGAACATTCCACAGGATCATCTCTCTCCAGCGTGGCGCCAGGGAAGCAGTACAGTACATTTTGGAAAACTACTGTCCATCTGTGTGCTGCCTTTTGATGTTCGGCTGTGTCTCAAAAACTAGTGAGCTGCCTACCTAGCAAACATTTTTGGGGCATCGTAGATGTTTGTTTGAAGTATTGGGCTTCTGTTGCTATTGTCTATTTTGTTAATATTAAACAGCAGTATTTTAATTGTCTTATGCCTAGTATTATAATAACGGACTCTTTACATATTACATGTTTTTAATTAATAAAAAAGCTACTTACTGTTAGGTTGATTTTAATTAAAATGTCTATTTGTTTATTAGATTTGGTTTGAAGGCATGTGTTTTAGTAAATACGTTTTGCTTTTATTTCAAATTGGCACTACAATAATTATTGTAAAATTTGTTTAACTGTTTAACGTTTTGATAATTTGGTGTTATCACCCCAGTAGGTGACACTTTCATGTTAAAATATTTCAATTAAATGTTTAAATGTGCCAATAATGGCAAAATAATGCGGTCTGAGTATTCAGTCATGGCTAGCGATCCCCAAAACATGCTGCCTAGGTGTCATAGTCACAGAATGCAAACACGTCTGCAATGCAAAAAGATGCTGTATATAAAGGCAGCTGCTCACTGGGGTTTTGAGAGGCAGCCTTTGTGTGACAGCATGGCATTAATTCATAGCCTTAAACTGTTCGTGCTAATTAGCATTTTTAATTAGCACTTCCTGTGTGAAGATGCTGGATGCGCTGGGAGGGATTCCCAATGCATCACCGCGCTGACCGCTGCAATAACAACCTCCAGATAGTGGCAGTGTCATTTTCACCTGAGAAAGGTGTCTGTTATGGTCGCTATGGAGACAACAAAAATTTGCATACAGTAATGCAACCTAAATCTCCCATTCTTTGCTTATTTATTCACATGGTAGATGGAAGGTTTTCAGCATTTAAATTAGAAAAGAAAAGCAGCCAGGCGTGCAGTTTGTGTAAGCCTGCCGATCATCCTGTCTGCGCAGACGACATGCATACAGAAAGGATCGACTGCGGATGGAGTCTGCAAGTTGGCAAAACTTTCAAACTCAATTTGAAAGGCTTGTGCGCTCAACTACGAGGCAGAGCGTAACGCTCCGGAAGGAAGGATACCTGGGTTTGTAGGGTTTGGTGTTCATGGCATAAAGCGGGAAATATTTAGGAGACATGAAAGCAGCTCAGGAACGCCGGAGCAGACCTGTGCTGGACTTTATTAAACCATTCTTCTGAGATCTTCTTTAAATTGACTGTCAAAATCACAAAGCACGTCAAATTGCAAACAGCTATGAATTCCTTTTCAAGCAATGTGCAATTTATGAGAATCTGGCCTGAATACAATGAATATATTTGCTTTTTCCATTCCTGGTCTCTCTCAGTGCCCACACACACATCTCTGCACCACTGTCTGTTCTGTTTCTCTGTTGCTTTCATGTTTTTTTTATCTCTAAGATAGAGACGAATCTCATTTGAAGGCTATTGTTTAAGGATTTTGGTCAACTCATAGATTAAGCATTAAATCCTGCACATTTAACTTCACTGCAATAGTGTTTCCTGTTACCGTTTCAGCTATGCTAACAACAGTTTCATTATTGGAAAGTGAAAGTGTCATGTATTTGTCAGTTACAGTTACCCAAAGGAAGCTTTATATATTGCTTGATTAATTCACGTATTATACTTTGTAGGGCCATAATGATTTAACCACTTAAAAACTGCAGAAAACCCATTTTATTATATAATGCGACATTGCCGTGTGAACCAGGGTATTCGAATGCAATGTTGACTTCAAAACTGACATTATTTTGTATGCATTGCTAAGTTACAGCCTTGCGCATTTGAAACCTACACGCGTTTTTGCTTTTATCAAACGTAATCAGTCCAACCAGCTTTCACGGCATTAAACGGCGCTGTTGCTTTAAAGGTGGTTAAATAACAGTTTCGTTTCCCTCCAGAGCTTTGTACGTTGCCGAGATAAACAGTAGTCTTGACTAGAAAAGCTGTAAGTTGCAGAAATAACAGCTCTGTTTTGTGCATTTAGACTGCCAACACGCTTGCTTCAGCTAAACGGTATTTATAGAGGCACTGATTCAGATATTAGCAAAACCTGGCAAACTCTGTAGCAGTATTATATCTGTTACAATCCAACTAATAGGCCTTATTATTAAAGGGGAATAATAACGGCTGTTAGATCTCTGAGTAATAGCTGGAAAGAGAGCTTTGATATTGGCTTAATTCTCAACCACAGACATGCCCATAGACTGAGTCCACACTGCCTGTTGACAAATGCTTTAAAATAGGTCACATAGATCAGGCAGTAACAGAGTTCGGCCGGTCCAGTGTTGATTGGTCAATTATGTAGTAGCATCTGTTAAAGACGCATGGATAAATTTACCTGAAAAAGTTGATGGTTCACAACCAGGGCCTAAGGGCCACATGAAAGCTGTGATTGGTTACTCTAGACAAAGTATCTTCCTGTTTAAGTGAGTAGTTGTCGGCCAGGATAAGCTGTGAAATAAACTTTATGCTGATAAAAGTCTGGCTCTGCAAGACTAGCAGAGCTACATTCGCCTCCTCTGATGGGGGAAATGCTTAAATAACAAGATAAATCTCAGTTTTCCTCAGAATTTGCCAACAAAAACATGATCAAGTTTGTTGCAGTGAGATGGCAGTAAAATATTGTGAAAGGGAAAAGTTTGACTTTGGATATCTGTCAGCTTTCAGCATCCATTTGAGAATGATAACTTGAACCTGTGGGTTGCCGAGAGAGAGTTTGTGTCTCTTTAGATCAAATACATCCGTAAGGCTTTACGAGTTATAACACCTGGCTATATTGTTTCTCTTTGGACTCCCTTTGTACCTCAGAAAGACGCTTGTGAAAGAAATGAGTCAGTGTTCAAAAGGCAACAGATATGAAGCTTTTCCGTGTGGGCTTGAGTTTGTGTCCGTCTGTCTGTAATGCCTGAAAAGATATCTTCTCACTCTTTTTTTTCTGTTTTTTCAGGACACTCCGAGATCCAGATGTCATAAGAGGTGAGCCTGACTGCATCTCATAACTGTAGTTGATATAAGAAGACTCTGTGCCGAGCTGACGTCGCACAGCGGCGGATCGGAGGGATTAAACGGTGTTAGCCGTTGACCACGTTTGCTCATTTGGTCTCTAAGATGTATTGGCTTGAATTTCCTTCAGCCAAAACACTGATATAAAGTCTCTTGTCAGAAGAAAGAGATTTGAAGCCTGCGAAAAGACAGCATGGCTTAACTGGACTCATTTACAGAAGCATTGTACGGGTGCCAGGCGAGTTTTCGTTTCTTCGGTTGGCAGAAAGGGAGCTCTGAGTTTGTTTCCACTTGAAAGATACAAGTGGATTGTTTGTATCAAGCTGAGCAGACAAATTTGAGAGAAAAGTTGAAACATGAAGCCTTTTGTAGATATTCCGTTTTCCCATCCAAAACACTCGCTGTGTGGCATTAATTATATGCACTGTGTTCTTGTATTTACTCTAACTTAATATAGTGACTCTGTACCCTGAAAATGAACTTCCTGTCCCAACAGTATTTAATGGTGTACACTAATCACCAGTGAACAGTCAATAATGCCCATAGGGACTTTGCAATTGAAACTTTTAAAGAAACTTTACTGGCACTGTTTGTGTCCATATTATGTCTCAAAACACAGAGCTTGCTAAGATGTGGTGTCACCTTTAACTAGCCAATCAGACTTGCATTTTTTTGCTTGGCACACAGGCAAAATAGCTTATAAATTTAAATTGCAGAGACCTGAGTCACATTTCGGTACCAGAATATCTGAGCAAGCAAAATATATTATAGCAAGTACCAAGCATTTACAACCACATAGCTATGTGCTAAAACTATTCAAAACACCATAGCAACACCCTAGCAACCCACCCCATAGAACATAATTGTTGTAAATTGACTGTATTAAAACTGAGGTGAGTCAATGCTGAGCACTGAAATTATAATCAAAGCTTTAATTAACTTTATACTTGTATCTGTACTACAAAATTATAATGAAAATCAGCACATGGTTTTTTGGGCAGTCATAACCCAAATTAGTTTTCTTTGAAACTGTTATAGAAATAAACTGTCTGAACAAACCAATTTGCTAAAATATCAGATCTCCTAATTTACAGTTTTGTGGCCTCGTACATCTGCACACAACAAGTAGCGGTGCTTTGTGTGTCCGCGCTAATGCAGACAAAAGCCCATCTGAGTCTCAATCTGTCTGTTTGATTAGTCGCCCTAGTCGTTTTTCTGCCCTGATACTCGCAGTCAGGCACGAGGGCCCCGCTGCAGCCGGCACGACAGGTGGGCGGCTCAACCAGCAGTTGCCATCGGTGAGATTACCACAAACACATTCACAAAGCTGCTTTTGTTTGCAACACCAGAACAAAGGGGCAATGTTAATGTTTAAAATTAAGTTAAATTGACATATTTAGAGTCAGTCTGCTTCAGTTAGCTTTCGTGTTTATTATTTTAAGTTTTTCTTTAAATATTCTTCTCCTTTATTTGTTCAGCGTTAACAGGTTTATTCAGGAGGAATGAACACGGATTGGTACATAGAGGTCTGTGTGTTTTCCAAATGGCTGTGATCCATTGCCAGATTGTATGGCCAACATATTTATAGTGATGGCTTCCAAGACTCACTCTCTCTCTCTCTCTCGCCGACCCCTGCCGAGTTTCCAGGAGCACATCATTACCTCTGCCTCCCTGCGTTTCCTCTCCACAGGGGACTAATGCTACAGAGTGGCTGTTACTTTCCCAGGACATGAACATTTAGATTGGACATCTGCTCCATTCTCAGAGCCAATCAGATTTAAACTACACCACAGTGATGCAGCCACAGCGAAAAGCATCAAACGTGTATCTGGATGCAAAACGTGTCTTTTCCTGAGGGAGTTAGGACATTTTCTTTGTGTGGTGAATATAACAGCTGTGGCTTTTTAAAATGTGACAGGAAATTTAATGCTTACCTATAAAGAAACCTTTGCTACAAAGCTAAGGCGTGTGAGTGGTTCTTGGGTGTTCTGGGCAGAGCTAGTGACCCAAATAAGCCACACCCACCGGTCTTTATGTGGTTCTGATGTGGCTCTTAATGAAGTCAGATTTAAGTTTGTGGAATTTTTCTTTTTGTCAGTATTTATAATTTCTTCTAGTTTTTCATTGTGGTAGTGCCCATCTCAGATACATGAATACATTTAACTTTAATGGTTGATAATACAACAAACAGCTAAATGCTACATAAAAGTATAGCAAATTAACTGATCAGTTACTTCAGACACAGTATCTTACTGTTCCTGTGAGCATCAAAACTCTGTTTTCCTCGGTTCTGTTATGAAATGATAAGATAGATCTCTGTTTCCCCGGAGGATTGCCGTCACAAACAACAAACATGTTCAGGTTATGTCAGTGAGATGGCAGTAAGACACTGGGAACAGGAAACAGATATAAGAGTTGGGTGTCTGTCAGCTTTCAGTGAGCGTTTGACAATAACTGTAACCTGATGGAGCTTGTTGTGATGATTGGACCAAACACATGATGATTGGTTCTGAGTGTTGTGGGCGGATCTTAGGATGTTCTGGGCCAAGCCAGCAATCAAACTGAACACCATCCAGCAGTCTCTGTAATATTCGGGTATTGCACACAATCTGATGCTAGTCTGTACCATTTTCCTTTCCTTTCTAAAACATTGACTACAATTGTTAAGAAAAGTAATAGCATTATTCCTGACCATGCCACACGTTTTAAAGCATCATATCTTTCATAAATTATACGGTACAAGTTACAGTACGTACAAAGGTTCACTTCCATATTAAAATTAAAAGACTGCAAGGTCACACAGTCTGTGATGGACAGATAAGTGGTAATTATAGAATGAAAGGACATGAGACTTGTTTCAAATAGGTAATAATGATGCAAAAGAGTAACATACAGAGTCTAGAGTCAGACGTACTTCCATACAAGTATGAGGAATAATAATAATTATGCTTAGGCGACTATATTTTTGGTATTAGGTTTTGGGCTGACTGGTTGCACACGAAGCACCTCACAGCATATCGTGCTGAATATTTGAGCTGGGAAACGGCGTTTTAATGCCCAAGTGATGATTGTTTAACCACTGGGTCCCTGGATGTTAACTTTATTGTGACTAAAGTCCCCTCACCTCTGTGAATTGGGGATAAGATGAGGTTTTCGGAAAGAAAAGTTTAAAGGCTGGTTCCACACAGAATGAGGTTTCTGTAGGGCCAGTGTTGCGTATGTCATTTTCACAGCTGATTTGATAGTCATTTGCACAACGTTTTTTTCTCTATGCTAAAAAGTGTTTGAAATATAAGAAACAGGTTGTTTAGAGTTGCCCTGAGACTGGCCACAACTGTGTGCCGTACATCTACAAGCAGCATTCACAATACATTTAGCTTAATAACTGACAGCAAGATATTCTGGATTGAACATGTGACTTTGAGTTTGACTGATGAAAGAATCATGATGGAAGCAGATGGTATTGATTATAATTATGAACATTGACTATGCATTGATGCACTGTTTTATGTACAGTGTATTGATGACTTAGCAGAAGAACTTAAGGTATATAAATTACATCTAGTATGAAAATTGTTTTTTATTTTGTGTTTTTTGATGCACTGTTTTTTAATATATAAAATAGATAATACATTTAAATACAGTGATGCTACCTAAAAATACAGTATAATGGTACAGAACGAAACGTGTACAGACTACAATGATTTAGGGCAGGAAGTTTCAGATTTATGCGTGTTCATGTTCATGAACAAAGAAATGTAGATATGCTGGTAGCTTACTATATGACGTTGCTATATAATGTTTGGGTGTCTTCTATCGGTCATAGAGAATAGTCAGTCAGCTCTCTGTGATCACAAGCTAGTATGTGAACCCCTCAAACCATTAGATTCATCCACTCAGTGAAGCACAGCTGATAAACGTGCAGTTTACAGTTGTATAGAGTTTATAAAACCACTAATCCATGGGCAGGTGACTGAATAAAACCACCACACACATTTGAGGCTCTCTGTGATTTCAGTCCTCCCTCTGTTATGGATTGAACACACAGACCTCGCTTAACAACACGCTAAAGCCACCGGCAGCCCAATGATTTCATTCCCAGAGGCGGTTATCATCCGAAAGAGTGAAGTATTACGACAGAATCCTCTTCAGGACATCCACATCTGTAATTACTGAAATAAAGCTGGTTGAAATAAGATTCACATGAATATTCTCTGAGTGTCTGAGCCCAGGAGGTAAAGAGGAAAAGAGAGAGCCTTATATTCTTTTCCTCAGCTAGCTGCACTGCAGAACCCAAAGGCAGTCCTGTACGAAGCCGTTTTTTTCCCGCTAATGAAGGAATATTGCTGTAATACCTTCCACAGTGCTGTTATCACTGTTTTCTTATCTGGTGAATAAATGACATTGCTTTTAAGGCGATATGTTGGAAGGGCAAGAGTCTGATTTGAAGAGAGAAAAAAGGTGTTTTAGCAAAGGCGTCTTTTGTAACCTGAATGTTTTTTTTCCTAATGGTGCTTTTAAGCCGCCGCTCTATTAGAGATCTATTAAACTCTCGGGAGCGTGTTGCAAACTGGGCACCTATTCCTCAGTGCTATTTAAATGGTAATAACTGTGATCCCTTTAAGTTTGTTGTGCACTTCACGCAGAAAAGAAAAATCTGTTCATTTACATGTTGGTTGTTGTTGGTAAAATTACGAACAGGTGCTTTTGGCACCATTAGTGTTTCTGTGTACAAAAAGTGTTTTTGTATTTGCAGTGATGAAGATGGAGGAAACAGGCATCGTCATCGTCACGGCAGGGAGGGCGGCGCCGGCGTACCTCCCGCCCTGGAGAGGAGAATAGAGGAACTGGAGAGGGTACGTTACCATGCCCCGCCCACATTCAGATTTTGACATCATAAACTATGCTGTTGCTAAGGAAACTTGAACGAAGATTGTTCTGGTAGTAAATTTAGCAGAAGAATTGTTTTGGGAAAAAAACAGGTCAGTTTGAAATTAAGCAAAATCAGAAACGCTGTTATTTTTGCATTTGGTAAAATGCAGCGTAAACTGGCATAAAAATTTGGTAACAAAACTAGACTGTAAAAGAAATAAATCACTTGAAATTGAAGAAAGAAATGCGTTGCTCAAATATTTGCCCTCCTACAAACCTAGATGAAGGGTAATTTTTCACAACCAATGTTTTTATTTTGTGAAATTACCCTGTAAAAAATGATTGACAGGTACAAAGTAACACAACATATTGGGTCTTATTCATGATACACGATTCCTGAATAACCTGTTAATCAATTCGGTGGGACCATTTACATCCGACTGAATTGCTGTGCTGTCGTGTGTTTGATAGCCCACAGTTTGGCATTATGTTATGATCAACACTTCCTTTCACTGAAATATAATGAGCTTGTTTCAAACGCTTAATAATACCTCCTGCTGCCTTGACTGATCCTGAATCAGAGGCGGCGTTTCTGCCAACTGTAACTTCTCGGCGTAGCCCTGACCTTTGTCTGGAAGACATTTCTGTCCACGCTGCTTTTATGAAACACCGGGAGACCAAACCTGTGCCGCCTGCTCTCAAATGTCACCATACTTTTAAAGCAAAAGGCCCCACATCAAATAATCATCATATACTGGTATTAAACTTTCATTTCAGCGGGAAGTCGACATGCAGATTCTGTCAGCTTGAGAGTTCTTGCATGAGGTTGGTATGGTTTTGTGTGCAGCTCTCAGCAGAACCTTCGTATCTGAGGTTAGCTTAATTAGCCTCAGATGTGTGATGTGCTAAGACTTCATATGTAAACACTGAGCAAAGACCTCTGCTAGTATAGTATAGCCAAGATATGTTTTGCTACAATGAATGCAGAGCTGGTATAGGTGAAAATGAATATTACATTTGAAAGTTTGTTTTTTGTGCATTTTCCACATTATTTAGAATAATAGACCCTTCAAACTATGGAATGACTGTGGAACTGTAATTGTGGGAATTCTGTTGGGACTGAAAGCCTACAAGATAAATGAACTATATTTTCATTTTGAACTATATTTATTTTGTATCTCACACTTTGCCTAGAATTAGCAAAACCATACACTTTACATTTTATTATCTAGCTACTTGAGGTTTCGCCTTCAAATGAATAATCATGAAACATTTTGTCAAGATCCTTAAGAATGTTTGACTGGTACGTTTACATTATTGTGAATAAACCACAGCGTGCATGACATCAGCAGTGCATCATACAGTAAATAGATCTCTCACAGCAGATAATGCCACATGTATAGTCATTATAGTGATTTTTTTTTAACTGGGTTGTCATTTGTGTGTGTTAAGTATCGAGAAATATGCAAACATGTACAATGTAAAGCATTGTTCTGAATCTAAACGTGTTTAGAAGAAGCTAAGCAACAAATATATTCATGGTACTAAGATGTCTGTTTAACCCCAAGGGTCAGAAACTGTGTGGAAAAGTAAGTGATAAAGTAATAATAACATGATTCATTATTCTTCTTTGAAATGCTTTGTCTTTAAGTTAGAACACCAGAGCAGTTTACCCTCTTTACCACTGTACTGTACTGACGTGTTACGTGACGTGATGTAACTGTGTTCTCAGGAGCTCACCTTGGAGAGACAGGAGAACTCTCGACTACTGAAAGCCTATCAGGACAAAGACGAACTGATTGTTAAACTTAAGGAAGAGATCGACCTTCTAAACAGGGTGAGGAACCATCGCCGGTCGTGCTGCATCTACAACATGCTACATCTACAGACCTTATATTACAGGAATATTCGTTGTTCAGGATTGAATTTACTTTTCTGCCGTAGCGTTTGTCATTCTGTGCTTTTACGTGGATTCGTACATCCTAACTGTGCAATTAAATGGTTATATTTACCATCGTTCATCCTGTGCTAATGGACGTTACTCATCGGCTGAGCACTTGCGCTGTTTCTTGAAGGTTTTACAGACATCTGTGGGTCTCCTTTCTGTCCTTTTAACAGGTGTTTCGTGTCCCGTTCAGCCCGTTTTCCATTCTCCCTCCATTTTCCCTCATCTTCAGAACAGCTGCGACTCATGCGGCCCAGAAACTAAACAGAAACGATTACCAAATTACCACATCCCTATCTCCCGGCAATCAACTCCATATTGTAAAGCTGCTCTGCGGCTTAGTGGAAGATTACAATTATCCTCCGCTTTAGGGTAACAAATGCTTACAGGTCTCACAGTGCATTTCCTGTTAACTCTCTATGTGAGATCGCTGGCTCTGAATTGAGCCTGATTGGTTATTTGATCAACCTTATAAACTTGTCTGTTGTGGGGACAGATTACAGGGTCTGTTGGGCTCGTCTCAGGTGGGAAGTGATGCCCTGTTGTTTCATGGTGGTTTGTTTTGTAAACCATAATTCTGACTGGGATGGGACCGGCCAGTTACCGGTCAAACGAACTTCAGAACCTGTGTGGCGCACCAGTTCTGTGACGTTTGTATCAACTGGTGAGATTTGATGTAATTTCACAGTTAGTTAATGTGACGTCGTCATTGGTTGTTTTTCGATACAAAAATATTTAATAGATTACATTAATATCTTGATTCATTAGAGGTCACGCTGCATCAAAACGGATCATAAATAATGTGAAATAAAGCTTAGATTTTAATAAAGAAAGGTTCCATTGGAGTTCAGTTAGTTAAATAAGTCCATACATGGTCTTAAAAGAAATATCTGATTGTCTTCAGTTAGTCTTCAGTTGTCTTCTACACTGGAAAGCTGACTCACCAGACAATTGCAGAAATAGCTGTTGGCTTTGCAATTGTTTAACCAACTGTATGGCCTCAACAAAGCGTACAGTCTTGTTTGTACATCATGTTCTTGTTAATTTGGCTATAACAAACCTCAGAACTCAAGGTATTGAATTGGCTAGTCAGAAATGCTTAATATTTTGTTCTTTGTTAACAGTCCCAGTTTTCGCATTACCAATCCCCTGTGATTCTCTGGTCAATAGCCCAACCATCTCAAAGATTTTCCCATCTCTTCTTCTTTGTACTGTCAACACTGGGACGCAGATCCACATTTAATCATTGTGCATCATTCTGAGACAAACCCAGTTGGTGCTCCTGACCCGTTCATGCTAGTTTTATGTCTGAGATTGTTGTACAGCCTTTAGTTAGAGTCCAAGACAAACAGAAATTCGCAGAGCCTTGCCAACAAATATAGACAACAGTTCTGAGGTTTGACTCATGCCGGCTTCTTCAATAGTTGCCTGTTTTGATATCTCTTCATTATATAAGATAATTATGGCGTATTATAATGTAAACAAACATTCCCTTCAGTGTTCCATTGGGAAATGTTTTGATTCTTTCAGCTAAACTCCACACACAGACTAAGACAGATCTATACTAAATTCAAACATTGGACAGATAGTTTCAACTTCAGACAACAAACACTGCATTTGGTGTTTAGTTTGTCCAGAACCTGCAAAGTTTTGACTTCAAAGGCGGTTTATGCAACTAGAAAGGCATGTGCAACGAGAACTTCATCAATCAAACCAGTCACAGGTTAGGACTTAATGCGTGTAATTACCTCACAGAATATAGCCCAGGACAAAAGAGGAAATATCTGAACCGCAGTCGGTATACCAGATTATTTAGAGTTTGGCCGACTGCAGCGATTTCCTTTGAAAAGGAAGCGGGACCTGGAAACCATTACAATCATAAAAAAATTATTTGTGGAAAAATAAGCCGCAGTTTTCATAGTTGTGCACAAACGCCAAGTTGCTGAATCACTGCATGTTCTTTCCCATGACCTCTTGAGTTACGGTCCCGCCTCTGAGAGCCTCAGAGTGTGACACAAGTCATCCACAGACTGTCCCTCATCATTAATGATCGAGGAGAGAGAAAATGGAAGTTGTCACTGCAGTACAAGGTCTTCTGATGCGACTGCAGGGCGGCTCATTCGCAGCTAATTGAAGCTGCAAACGTTTAATTTGTTATTATTAATCTTACGCCGTTGACGAAGACGACCAGGAATAGTGATGCCGCCTGTTTGTACTTCACAACACACAACCCTGGCAAATGTGTTGTTGTGACACTATAACAAAGATATATTGATTGTAAAATTGATTCAAGGGTCATTCATAAAAAGAATGGAGCATCTTGTCTGAATTTATATGAGGACAGATATTGTATAACTTGTATTAAATAAGAAATAAGGTTCTAACACACACTTTATAGATCTGCTTGTGTTTTTATTGAGCACTTGGTACTTTGATTGCAGTTGTAGAAGTTTGTAGATCTTTAAATCTAAAGATTTGGCACAACACCTAAAATCTCTTTAATGACCTCACTGTGTGCTATAACATCAAAAATACAGTAGTTGCCAAAAACAAACCAGTTATTTTCTTGACATAGTAACATGACATTGTTTGGGCTTTCTGTATCATTCTAATATCTGACTCTGGGCATATTTACTTCCTAATACAATAAATAATAACAGCCATCCATTTTTTTAACAGGACCTGGATGATATTGAAGATGAGAACGAGCAGCTGAAACAGGAAAATAAGACCTTGCTCAAAGTCGTGGGTCAACTTACGAGGTAGAACCAAGCGACCTAAAATTCCCTAATGGAGCCAAAATGTCCGACTATAGGGACGTTTTCCAGAGTGGGTTTCCTGAAGAACACAACCACCTCTCTGCCCGTTTTTCATATTATTAGCATTCCGTCACTCTCTGGAAGAAGATCTGTGTGGTTTCTGGAAGCTTCAAGAATCTGGAGAGCCAGAAGATCGTGAGATGTTCTATTTAATGTAAATGCGTATGTACATAGTTTATGGCAACACTTTGAAAATAACTAAAAAAAGGAAATACGATTGAATGTATGTAGTGCCTCACCAAAATGATTGAAACTCATTTTGTCCTCCAAGCTCCAAGGGTTTCAGCGTTTAAGATTCCGGTAATTTGGCCAAAGGGACATTTTTTTCCTCCAATGATAACAACCTTCATGATTATTATACTTATAGGCCAATGCAAATGAATAATAAATGAACAGCAATACAAAGATTGTTGTTTGTAAGGCCCCATCTAAGCTTATGGGTCCATTGTAGTGTGGATAACTGATATTGTATGGTGGTACTTAGCGCAATTCTGTCACTTTCTGAATCATTTGCTCTTGCTCGGTAATTTCAGCCTTAGCAACTTTCAACTAATGGCATAATGTACAATCTCCAGCTTGGAAACTGTGTCTAGTAAATATCACCCTGATTAATCGTTACCTTGTACACTATTCAGATGTTTACAGATTTTGTTTCATTTGTGGTATTCCTTAGATGTAGCTATTCATTATGTACGGTTAGCAAAATTTATAGCCTAGGCTACTGCTGCACATTTTTAACCAAATCAAATGTTATTAAATGAATTTGTGTGGTCTCTCATAGACAATAAAGACGGCAACATGACATTATAGAAGAGCGACAACTTTGGGGTTCTTATCTACGTCGATGCTAATCTGCAATGCTAATGACATGTATGCAAACGTACTTTGGGAATTTGTTTGTTTTTAGATCGTATTGGGATCTATAGCCCATCACTAAGTAATGCATGACTAGTACCGAGGTTTGAATAAAGGTTTAAATAAAAATCTCTTGGCAAAAACGTTTGTGGTCATTTGCCCTCTAGGTTGTAAGATTTTTGTTTTGCTGAAGCTCCTATGTTACTGTACACTGTAGCCTCTTGTTTGACAAGTACTAAATATTGTTGTGTTCTAGTTAATAGTAACAGTGTAAACTACAAGTCTATGAAAAAATCGACTCAAGTTACAGGACTCACCCAGTGTTCCCAAATAGTTACTGATGGCTGCAATGCTCCAAAAACACGCTTTAATGGAACACAATGTAATGCTTAAATGGACATAACCGTCTGTTATTTTTTACTGTATTAAGTTTCATTAATGGAAATAATTCAAATTGGGACCCGGATAAAACAGAAAAGAGTTTGTGATACAGGAACGTTGAGCTTTTTCAAAGAATCCTTTGAAAATTCAGCCCAATAAAACCATTAGTTTTTAATTTGACCAGTCCTATTAAATTGTGCATCAGAAAAGCTAAACAGGAACGTTGGTTTAAGTGTTCTGTGTCGTTCTGGAGTGAAGATCTCATTCTGCAGTCGAATTCATAAATACATGCATAATTTCTTTCACGTAAACCGTAGGACACGACCACAGCATTACTTACCAGCTTTTGTTAGATTCACACAGTTGTGCGGCAATTTCCAATGTGTGATTTGCCTCCTTTATGAATAGAACATGCACAGATTGTCGCCACGGCAGGAAATCATACGGACTTCATTAAAGCCATCCGAAGATAGTGAGGAGGCTTCGCTATCTGGGAATTTCAGAAGGTGAGGCTGCATGTTAATGAAGCGATGCGTCTGTGGTCATTAGAGCTCTCACCCTGAGAGCGGATCGCCTGCTATTCCGCTAATACTTATGTAATCGCTTCATCCACTTTTCCGCCGTTCCAGGACAGGCATTTAAATTTACATTTTTATGGAGGAAAGAGCTGTGCAGCTTCTTCTGGGAAGAGTCAAGACACAAACGCATCCATTAGTGAACTTCAACACCCAACCCTTCAAACTTGTTGTTGTCTTGATAATAATGGCAGATAGTTCCAGTCAATGATTCTGATTAAATCTGCATAACATTTTGAGAAATGTTACATTTATTACGGATACAATATTGCAGCGGCTGTAATCTCAAGTAAGGGTCCTAATTATGGTTCCAAAATCTGATGTTGTTCCTGTTTTAAGAACGTTTGTCTTAAAAACCTGCCAAAAGTCTGAGCAACTAGCAATTTGGGCTAATCAAACATACTTTTATTTTCACCTTTGACCTTTTAAGATGAACCACATTTATTTTTATGTAAGTGACCTAAAAAGTTAGGACCAGTCTTTAAAAAAAATCGAGTAGTCTAGGCAGTTTATGCCATTGGAAACAGAATCTGGTATCTTTGGGTAGCTAGTAGTTCTGTATTCGGTTTATCATAGTTTCATTTGTTTATTTAATTCCAAGTACAAACTGTATTCATTCACTTAAAATGGTGGAATGCATGTTGGCTTTACAGATTACATTGTATTCTGTAGATTGCAAACTTAATACAACAAATACTGTGAACACTGTAAACTTGGATATATACAGCGTTAACTTACAGCTAATTGGGGCAGTCGTGGCCTAATGGTCAGAGTCGGACTTGTAACCGTACTTGTAAGGTCATGGGTTACTTACATGGGTTTTACCAGTTAAAAAACTGAAACAAAGACTTTAGACACATATTTAGATGTATTAAAATGATTTTAAACAAGTCAAAGGTTTAGTTTGTATGTTAAGTATGTGCTAATTCAAGAGATTGCGCCCTCTGCTGGTCTGGAGACACAGCGGTATAGCTGCCTAATGTCTTTGCTATTTTAAGGTCCAAATAATAAACCTGGCACAAAATGATCTGTCGTAGAAATTACACAAACTGATGATGTCAGAGTTGATAAACCTGGATGAAGATGGTATCTCTGGCTAGAAATAGACAGATACTTTGTAGAACATCAGGTTCCTTTTTCACCTGAAGGGTCTGTAGCCTCAGATTCGGCACTCAAGCGTGAGTTTGATCCAGACACAGGTCTCATCTTGTATTCATTGCTCTTAAGCAGACCTCAAAGATCTTTTTGGAGATGAAGCAGGCAGCTGCTGAGTAATATGTACGTAATGGTGCGAGGTGCTCAAAGTCATGTATACCGAAATGCATTTGATCCCTCCGAGCTGATAGCCCGGGACCCCCACGCTCGCGCGCACACGCACCTCTCTTATCTTGTTCTTGAAGGAGTCCATATTTCATTATCAGTTCTTCCATGCGCTCGCTCCTGAGAGCCCATCCACCGCTAGGGTAAGCGGGTGGGCTTCAGTAAGCCTGAAATTGAGGATTTTGAACTAAAGATGTGAAAATGCTGCTTCACCTTTGATATTTCAGATTTGTCCCTTTTAAAATGCATTGCAGGCTTTGGCAGTGAATGGAGACGCTTGGTGTACAGGATAAACGGCAGTATAAAGCTATAAACTTAGCTTATAGTGCTCTAGACTAAAGAGAGGGGACATTATAACTATTTATATAATAATGCGTAATTTCGACCACATTATAAGTGGTTGAATATAACTAGAAATAATATTTATATTCTGAACAAATGTGATAGAAGTTTGGGAAAGAATCAGAAGCAAACAGACATGTTTCTATTTTTGCATCACCGTCGGGCGTTAAGGATCCCAGGTGCAAAACGCTGCCCCACGCCAATCATTTTCGTAAGTCGCTACCCACAAAAGCGCAGCAGACTCGCCAATAACAAACACGCCAATCACTGGAAAACACAACAATAAACATGAGCCATTAAACTGCCCTTAGAACCTTCCAACCACAGGAACAGTCAAGAAGAAAATATAGAATGAATGAAACGGCACTCACTGTGATCAAGACGATCAGACACAACAAGACTTTTCATGGAATATGAAATAAAAATCTGTTTTCCTCCACTTGTTACAAATACAGTTGTCGGCAGTATGTGCTATTCTGTAAACGTTACAGTATTCTGTAAATGTTACAATATTCTGTAAACGTTAAGCTGTAATTTCTTTTCAAACACACAGTGTAACAGTTTTACAATATAGAGGACCACTCATTTTCTCCCACGCATGCAACTTATGTGGGTGTGTGAATTGTGTTTGTTGTGCTGGTTTTTTATACAGGGCTGATTAGCAGACAGCATGTGAATTTAAATTTTGAAATAGTTTTGTACCGTTATTGTGAAGAAATGCAAAATGTAATAAACAATTCTCTCCCTGTCTCCAAATGGGGCTCCAAAAATTTGATTTTATTTGTGTAGCACTTTTACAATATTGCCTCGTTTCAAAGCAGTTTTGCTTTTATTGAACAATAAAACACTGAAAAGCCAAAAAATTGCGATATGTTTTTAAAACACTGAAAGGTATTATTGTAAATGTTGTTGTTTGTTATATGTAACTAATCGGATACTTGGCATGTGTGCGAGGCTCGTCTCAGGGTAATGTATGTATTCAGACTGCCTGAACACTGTGTTTTCAGACTGTGTTTTCATCTACTGATTCCTCAAAGTAGAAAAAAACTGGAAAAAAGATTCTGTGGGGATAACAGAACAGAATGTTGTATCAATGGCGTACAAACCCACAGAATCATAATGATAATGTCAGGAATGCCAACATGTGCATTTATGTGTGTATTACTTGAAAATAAAGCAAGACTAAAAACACACTATTATTATTATTACTTTCCTAAAAGGTCAGGGTCGTTGTTCATTATTGTTCATTGTTTTTTATATGATAACCCTTACATGGTAAGTCTTGTGCTGTCAAATCTATTATAATGACATGTTTTTTATCTGAAGGCACACTGCAAGGCACGTGTACAAAGACTTTGTGTGTGTGTTGTAAATGCAGCTTTGCAGCTTATAGACTAAGCTTGTTGGTCCTTAAAGCAATATGTTAAATGTTTCTGTGTGACTTTGGAATAAAGAGTTTGCTAAATGAATAAACGTAAACAAAAACTGTACTGTAGAAAAAGTATAAAAAACTGTTGCCCAGGTTTGGTGGCCGAAACTACAGATACCATCAGTTTCTGTGAAGGACGTGGAATTCAATAAAAAACGATGACCTTTAACAGTAAAAAAGCTCTTGAGAAAATTCTGTATCAACAGGAAATAAAACATTTTATTGAACATTTGTGTATATGAAGTTATATAACAACAGTCAGAAACTCCACACAGTGAATCACTACACAAAGTGAAACAAAATTTTAAAACACCTCATTAAAAATGAAGGTATACACAGCAATATAACTGTCAGCCGGCCACTTGGGTCGGCTGTATGGCAGGAAAACACCCCGAACAAGTTCTACAAGGTTACAGAGAAAATTTCCACACACAAAAATACTCAAGCAGGCAGTTGATATACACAAAGGCAACTAGGATTTTCCTACAGCATCAGATTCTAATTCTTTACACAGCTTTTTCTCGAAAGGTTACATGTGGCTTTTGTGGCGTATCAGAGTATCATTTGTCACGAACTGCAATTGGGATTCGTATGTGGCGTTTGTTGGGTGCAGTTGTCAGAGCTGTACTTTGGTAAGCGTCAGAGAAAGACAGCATTGTTTCGCAGGGCTAGAAATGGCTTTTCGTATTACTTACAAACCTCTGAAGTGCACTAGGCAATGCTGTCTTTTCCTGTACATCTGGTTCCATACTTATATATAGGGCAGACACCTGATATTACAATTACATCTGTGCTATGAAATAGGAATTGTACTGTTATGATTTTAAGATTGTTACGTTTTCTTAAATCTAAAACTGTTTTATTCTTGTTTTTGAAACAAGCTTCGTATATTAAGATATTGTAGCTACCGGTATAAACGAGAGTAATATATGTCGTAAGAATACGTAATAAGTTTAACGTAGACGTTGTTTTAGTTGAGTAATAATTTGTAGCTATATTTGTGAATATACGTTAAAGATGTTTTAGAGTTTGTCTCCAGGCTAGATCTCTCCAACAGGGTAAGAAATCATATTTAGCTATGAACGAAACACACGTGAATCAATATTTATTGCGACGTTGAAATGAAAGTGCTAACTATACTTGGTCCCACGATAAAGTAAAAAACGAAACACACAGTCCATACTGTACATTCTGATTTCCATAATAAATATAAAATGGTGTTCAATAGGGCACTAAAGGAACAATAACCAGATAATAGCCATGAGTTTCATTATAACAGCGTAACAAAATGGTACGGCCAATCATATTAATAGTACAACATATACGTTTCCATAACAAGATACAATTCTCTTATATCCATGGTGATTCAATAACGAGAAACTTATATCAGGACAAATATAAAAATATATACACCTATTTTGGATGGGAAGGATTGTTCACATATATATTTTATATATTTATATATATAAATTATCTTATGTTTGGTATAGTATTTGTATACCCAATTATTTGGATGGTTGGAACTGTGTGCAGGAAAACTGGGAAAAATGGAGGAATCCCTAACAGTGTTACACATCTTGGGCTCCGTACGACACAAAATGTACATAAACTGCGACCTATGGTCATGGAATGCGTTTCACTGTATAGGGTTTTGTTATTTTGTCTTTTTTGTCCCCCATTGGACGATGCCACAAGTGTTGTTTCAACACTTGGGAATGAACACACAAATATTGCACAGTGCTCAACAAAATGCTGTGTGAACGGACTAGCATGCACTTTGAATCTTCTTGCCTTGCGTAAAAATAGCTCCGCCCACCATCACAATGGTTATTAGAAACTGACTATGCTTGACTGACGCACTTTCGTTAAATCATTCGCACTCCGTTTATGTAATAGAGGGATGGCAGCACAACATCACTATAGTAACAAGATGGTCGCTACCTACTGAAAACTACAACGCTAAGCACACACCGCAGTCACAGTGATACACAAAGCCGTCTCTAAACATATGGACTCCTATGGAATGACAAATAGCTTTTTTCTTCTTTTATTTATAAGTAACAGTGCTATCACCTACATAGTAACATTGAAAACACTTAGTAACTCCTTCTGAAGCTAGCATCTAGTGTACGCAAGAGGTTCCTCCAAGATAACTCATGGTTTTAATGGACTAAACTTCTATTCACCCTCTTGTTAGACCCGTAGTAAAGGACATTAAAATGTAACGTAATCACCTGTGCAGACCATTAACTTTTACGGTTGTTGTTAAAGATTCGCTAATGCTTGTGGTGTTCAACTTGGCTGAGATGTTACAACCGGTTGGCAGCCATCGTTGTGGGTTTGATTAAACAGACTGTGCAAGCCGAGTTCTCTGACATTGAGTTGGAGTTTTCAACCCGGTGTCTTAGATGAAACTAGCATCAACATTGTTGTAGTTTCCTAGCAAGCAGTTGTCTCAAAGATGGTACAGTGCAAAACAGTAGCCACAGAGGAAAAAGGATTGGCAGTAAGCATGGCTAACTCTATTGCCACTGTTAGAAGGCAACAAAAAGCAAAGACTGCTGTTTAGGGCACCGTTGCGGCCAAAATACATTGTTCCTCAATGAACCAAAACTAGAACCACTATTCTAAGTGGAGTGTGCATGGAGGGAGGGGTCGTGTACATTTCTACCTCCCTGAAAAAAATGGCAGTGTTTAAAAGCTGTCCTCCGTCAACATTGTATAATACAGTGACTCTGCATTGACCACTTCTAAAGTGACGCTCCCTAAACCTTTGATTAACGTTTGATTGAAGGCAAGGGAGTCTTTTGAAACAGACGCCCTGGTGTAGGCAGAACCCCAATACCCAGCCTTTAGCAAAGATTGTAAAAAAAAATCATGCAGTTACCAAAAATATTCAGACGTCGACTTAATGTAAAAAATATTAGTGTTAAAGCTAGTCCAAAACTCATGGTTTCAATTTTTGGAGATCCTCAACAAAACAAGTCCAATAGCAACTATTGAAAGCAGTTCACAAAACGTTATTAATCAAGCTTCAAGGACACAATGGCTACGGCTTTTTCTGTTCCAAAAATTGTCAGTTTCCAGTTTTGTAAAGACAAATTGGATTCAGGCAGATAAAAGGATTTCAAAATTCAAATAATGTTTAAAACAAGGAGCAAACTGGGGACCCGTTTGACTGAAAGCTAACAGCATCACGTGTTGTGAAGGTTCGTTGGCATGAGAAATGAAAAAAAGGCTGATTGGTTTTCGTCAAGTAACAATTCCGTCGATTATAGTAGTTTAAGCAAAGCGCACAGGTCCTCAGTTTGATAAATTAGTACAAAAACATTATTATGAAATCATGTGCTTGTAGTTTTTCCAGCAGCATATTATATATTATGAAACCATATTAGTTAATGGCCTTCGTGTGTGTGTTTTACGCATATGTTACATCTGTAATGTTTTACGTAAACAAGAAGCGCAAAACCGTTCCTTACGAGGTTACCTACACTAGCGCCTTGCAGGTTGGAATTTCTTGAACTTGTAAATATTTATATATAGATATATTGTATATTTTAGTGGAATGCAATAAGGTAAAATTCTTAAGTCCCGTTATATATATTATTGGCTCTTCTATGTCTGCATTTACATCATTTAAAATAGAACATCTTATTAAAAACATCAAGATATACACAGATTAGGAAACGGGTAACAACATACAAACACAAACTAGAAATCATTTTGTCTGCATACTGATATATACACCTGTGGTACAATATACTCCTCCAGTCATGCGCTATCTATACAGGTCATATTGCTTAAAAGAAGGGGGCATTTGGTTGGGGGGGTTTAGAGTCATGAATGGAGGTAAAACAATAAGTGGGCGGGGGCAGTTAATTTGACGGGAAGGGCTTAAATTTGACATAACAGCACAACATCTCGAGGGGATGGGGCGAGGGCGTCCAAATACCAAGAAGGCGGTTTTTGTAAGACGAGAAATTAAAAGTGAGGGTGCATGAATCCTTTTATCACTGAGGTATTTACACGCACTAGGTAAGGAGCACTACACGGACAGGTTTAGTAGGATTTGGGACGCTCTATTTTTTCTGAGCGGCCAGCAGGGCATCCACTTCCTCTTCCGGCTTCAGCACGTGCCACTGAGCAATGGGTCTCCTCGGATTGGCCAGCATATCCGACCAATGGCGGAGCTCGGTGCCCGTGCTGTTCAAGCCCACAAAGACTTTGCCGATGGCATCGTTCTTGCCAATCTTGTCATAGTCCAGAACAGTTATAACAACTTGAACTTTCTGTAACACAAGTTAAAGAGACATTATAGAACGGTGTGACTAAATTGTCTGAGGTTGGTGTTGGTTGCCCAACAGAAGTTTAAGGTGAAAATTCAATAACTAGTGGAAATCAATAACATCTGTTTTAGGTTCCCATTTATCAGTGAGGTTGATGCACATCAGTCAGCATTATTGTTAACAATCTTACAATAACCAAAAATACTCAGTGACGTGACGCCATTGAACATTTTCTCAAATACCAGCACAATTACCTCAGTGTGAGAGTCTGTTCAAGGTTTTTTACTCTATAAATGTGACACTTTAAAGTGTGTATTGGCAGACACCAAAGAAAGGACATTAAATGTCATCAAAGAGGCGGATAACTATGGTAAATTGAAGTTGCACAGACTTATCGGTGCAAGTTTAGGGTCAATGGCTCCCTCTAACCTTACTTACACAGAGCCCGACCCTGCTTAAGGATCGAAAGCAAGCTGACAATGTGAATTAACAGCTTCAGAGCTCTGATTATCCTTCGATCCACCTCTCTGATTGGATTTGACTGACCAATGAGAACAGGCCTGGAGCCATTGTTCTCGGGAGCCAGAGCTAATTTGCCATATAATGAAATATTGAAGGATGTACAATGGCAGGGTACAGTTAGTTGGGGGAAGCCTCTTTCAGAAACATCTGCTGCTGGTATGAATGGGGAGGTACGGCTCTGTGGTTAACAGACCTGCAGACACACTTTGAATTCAAAGCAGCTTACTCAAAGCATAAAATGTACCCTCCGAACCGTGAAATGCTAAATCAATTTGAAGCAATTTTACTCAGATTGCACTAGCAAGCATTGCATCCATTTTATTCTTCAACTAATTAGCAACCAAACTTTTTAAAAGGCTCATGCGCGCTTTATCGCGCGTCCCGAGTTACGTTCCGGCTGCCGTGTGACTATTATAGCTGTCTCTATGAATTTGATGTGCGGGTTTATTCACATAGCAATTGCTAACAGTAGTCATGGAAATGGGAATTTGGCAGATCAGAGCTCAACACTGAGGCTCAAAGACTGAAGTTTCTCACCTGGATTTGTTCGAATGGCACTTCGAAGCTGAAGGACTCGTTGTAGTAAGGGTTGAGGGTGTTCTTTTTGATTGTCGTTTTCTTCTTCTTCAGACGCTTGCCGTTCTGCATCAGGTGAATCTTCACATAGGGATCTAATGCGTGTGAGAACAGGACGCAGCGTTACTACAGTTAATGAACTTACAGAATAGCACCAGCCAAGCATATTAGAATCTGTTGCTACCAAAGTATGAAGATATTTCACTGTAAGATTTTGACTGGGCTGTAAATACAGTAGCAGGTCCAGGAACGAGATTAAACACAGCATTAGGTTTAAACACCCAACATGACTACTATTACTACTATTATTAACTACACTAAAAACTTTAAATGAAAAGAAAATAAGATATCCAAGGTGCACCAAAGATGGTCCTTCAATAAGCCAAGATCTGGACCAAAACTTCAAAAGTGAATTTAAAATTAATTTTATGAAGTTAAATTAAAATTCTTGTAAAGAATATGAGGGAAAATGATCTGATATTGTTTATGATATGTTTAAATGTATACTCCATAATATAAATTCATTGCACCGCTATTTATATATTAAACTTTTGCTTCCTGTAGCTCAATTATAGAGCATTGCGTTAGCAGCAAAAAGGTTGTGGGTTCAATCCCAGGAAATGCAAGTACTGAAAAAAAACGTATACACCAAATTCATTGTAAGTCACTTTGAATAAAAGCGTCTACTAAACGAATAAATGTATGTAAACTTTTATCTGTCTGTTTAACAGTAGACGCTCAGTCTCAGCAATCTTTAAAGATTTTTATTTATGCCTTAACTGACAGGTATGTGCCCTGCTAACTCCCCGAGAAAATGTTTGCTAGTACACTAGTTCTGTTCAAACACATCAATCTCTGCCTCGATATTCTATCCGTTTTCACCTTCTATTGTCTGTTCCCATCATGCATCTGTTATCATCTGTTTACCTCAGCCACTCCTGGCGCTTATTCATCTTTCTTAGAATAGCTTTTTGATTGAAACCTCACAATACAAATAAGGGATGAAATGTCACAAAATATCTGATTCACATCTATAGCCCTCCTATTTCTAAATGGAAGAGACTGTGTGTATTTATTGCGTTATATTGTGGCTGTAAGGAGGTTCTGATAAGATTTTTCACATGCCTTCCTGAGCCTTACAATAAAATGGATATAGCAGCAGTTATTGAGGTACAGAGAATATCTGACATGGTTTAGAAACTCCTCTTTGTTCAGCTGTCATTGCAGTCACTCTGTTTTCTGTCTGACATGCTTTGCCTGTCTTTATACATGTCTGAACTAAAAGGGATTTCAAAAATCTGTGACATTTTCAATCTCTTCATTTTAACTGATCTAAATACTTTCTCTTTATGTGAAAAGAGGCACAGTAACACATTCCAGACTGAAAGAAAGAGTAAGAGAGAGTCCCCTTCCATATTAAAACAGGCAGCCCAAAGACTCAGTGTGTGTGTGTGTGTGTGTGTGTGAGGCTGTTGAAAGCATCTTCCAGCAAGTTATTACCTTTTAAAGTAATATGTGGATAACACGCATGAAAGTACATGCACATTACTTCAAACCTTGTGTGTTCATGACATTAAGTTTTGTAAGATGACATTAAGATTTTTTTACAAAACTTTTTACAGCCAGCACTTTTATTAAATTACAGCTGGCTGGTCCTTATGTACTTTTATAATCTAAATTAAAGTAATTTTAGTAATTATCCTAGTTCTGACTTGTGTGGTTAAAATGCCTCTATGAGAAACTGTATATCTTTATAAAAAGTCACCTGTTCTTCAAAATGTTTCACCATTTTTATCACCATTTGTCTTGTATTAACTAGTTATTTTAACTGTCTTAACTGCTCTAACATATTAAACCATCCTGTAGTGACGCAAGGACCTCGCCTATGACGTCACACCTCAAGGCCCGTGACCTTTTCAAAACTCTCCAGTGATATTTGGGTTATGAAATGCAAAAGAATAATGTTCGTTAAAAGAGCAAAACAGCACCTACTATTGACCAAGAAGCGGCACTGCACGATAAAAGTTTGGCGATCACTCCATTCACATTTAATAAGGTCAAAACACAAACTATTGTTATTTATGACGTTGTTCTTGAACGTCATCAGGGCAAAACACTACTAATGGTGATGCTTTTAACCGGTTGCGTGGCAACAGAGTGACTAAGGTTTTGTGGTAAATTTAAGGTGGTTTCCAGAACTTCGTGGTTCAGGGAGTTGGCAGGTCTTGCGATGGCTTGTGTTTATGGTTCATACAGTCACTTGTGAGCCTCTTCTGAACGAAAATCCAAGTGACAACTAAACCAGCTCTTGCCTCTGATGTGGTATGTTTGCATTGGCTCCCGCATGTGGGCACGATTTCAGCTACTTCCTATAGACTCGTAGAGTCTCCTAGTGGTGGGACGCAGATACTGCTTAATATTGTCTTACAGGGAATCATAAATAATGAATACATGAATACATGACTACTGTTAATATAGGGCTGATCCAACTGTTTGGTACAAACATAGCTAAATTGCCTGTTAAGTTGTTTTAGACCACATATGGGATTTTACATAAATAAAAATACATACAGTAAATAATAAACAGTAAATAATACTTTTTGTCTTCATAAAATTTTTTATCATGCAGCATTTGTTTATCATTTAAAACTCAACACCATTTTTTCTAACTATTTTAATTGCAAATGTGTGCTTGTGCCGTTTTTTTGCAATTCAGTCCATTTTTACAATTGATATTTTGTATTGATATTACAGTTGGCATTCATGCAATTGCTTTAATATGTTCAGAGGACAATGAACATACAGCGCATACGAATAATAATTCTCACAGTTAATGCCTAAACTACAAACACGAACCTAAAAAGATAATGAGGCAAAATACAGAGCGTGGTAAGTGTCGCTCTTTGGAATTAATTCAAATTACATTTATTTCAGCTAAAACAACCGTGTTTGAGCCGAGAAAAGGATAAATTATAGTGTTCTGATGAATTGCCCTGCCTGTAGCTGAATCACAATGGAAACAGTCACTAATTATTGGCATGATCCATGCGGGTTTATTGTTTTGAATAACGTGACTCTGCGCACATGCTTAGAAACGATTCCTCTGAGATTAAGCCTCCATAACAACAATTACATCTGAATAGTTTCTATAGAGAAAACTGAACAAATGCAGGAACACAAATGTTTCTCTAGCAAAATCGGTAGGGAACTTGTGAGGATTTTGTCAAAAAAAAAAAGGTTTATTTCACAATATACGCCATTGGAGGCTGGCAAATTTCCAGTAATTGGCACAGAAAGCGCCTTTAACCGCACAATTTTCACCCACCGGGTTCGATCGATCTGGCGAAAGATGAATTCACCGATGATACACTATAGGAGGTTTGACGGTTGCAGTTATCACGTCACGAAAACTACAGTCCTCCAAACACAAACCTCTAAATAAAACCATTAACAGAGTTAATTTTAGTCCTGCATCAGAGTACCTCATGAAATGTGACAGTTTATAGCTAAAACTGGAATGCTAATGGACTAGAGGGAAAAACTGAAGTTTGTTCTAAGCTGTGGTGGAAATAACCTGTTCTCTCCGCCTGAGTGATGAAAAGCGGCTCTTAGCTCCCAGCACGTGGGTCTGTTCAAGACGGCCTGTCTACTCTGACAGAGGGCTGAGACGGATCAGGTGCGGGGGAATCAGTGAGGATGGGGTTGATGGATGCATGAAGCCAGGGCAATTTCTCCTAATTTGTTATGACACAGATGAGGACTGATTTCTGAATGCTGAGCCATACGTTTACACAGTGAAAATGTATTCATGAATTCACCACAGCCAAATACTACCTCAGCTGATAAAATGCAGTTTTCCTCACAACCGTGAGCTCAGGAAACCTAGAATGATTCCAAGCTGCATTTCAGCTCTCTTAGGATTTGTAGCTGTAATCGAGTATTCGCATTACAAGTAGCTTTATATGTAAGAGATACACAAAAGGGGAAGTATATTAACATACAGACAACCTGGTGAAGCTATAATGAAATGATGGAGTTGCATTTCATTTCCATTGTTTTATTTATTTATTATGCATTTCACAGTGTAAGAAAACCTAGAGTGAAATTTTATCCATCAAATTTGACTGAACAGGAACACAGAAGGCGATAGTATTATTGCTTTATATTTTTACATGCAGATAAAATTCCAAATGAAAAGTATTTATGTATGAAAGCCAGGGTGAATACATGTGAAGAGTTTGGGAAAAAACAGAGATGGCAGAACAGAGGCAAAAGTTACAGATTACAGAGTTAAGAAAGATGGCAAGGGCAGACAGATGCGACAGTCCACGCTCTCTTTGATATAAAAAAGAGAGAGTTGGTGATGAAAAAGGTCACACAGAGTCAAAACATTATCTTTGTGCCAGGCACCAGCTGACAGTCTCACTTAGAACCCGGACTCACCTGACAGACCACCAACATCCATCTTCTTCAGGTTTTTGGCCTCTAGAACGACCACAGTCAGTTTGCCAGCGGTGGGCACGTACCGCAGAGAGAAACAGATGTCACCCAACTTCTCTTGCTGTGAGTGGTAGAAAGTGGAAAAAAGGACATCTTTGTCAAGACTTGGTAAACACTTAAAATCCTGTCTAACTTCAATTCAATTTGAGTTGTCAATGTCAGAAAAGGAACATCATCTACTAACAAACAAAGCTTGTACATAGAGGACTTACTAAAGTAGTCCTGTCAAAAATCATCTCACTTGATAATCAAGCTCACTTGATAATACAGAAAGAAGCAATGTTGGGAACCCTCTAAATTCTGAAAAAAATGGGTTTTATTTGAAAACACATTAAAATATATTTATACATACACATTTAGTTAAAGTTCTGTGAGTCATTTTCATGGGCATAAACAAGAAAGATATATAGAAAACAACAGGACGGGGGAAAGGTTAAAGTGTTTTATATTCAAAAGGCTGATGCCATTTTCCACACAATCGATTTTCTGTCAATTAAAAGGTCATCAGCATAAAAAATAACATTTCATAGCTTAATTAAATGAGTCTTACGAGGTAAATAACTTCAATTAGCTGCTAGGTTCAAAAGTTTAGCTGCAGTATCGCATCGTCCAGTTTATTCAGACAAAATAATTTGGCAGTTATGTCCTTTATTTTTTGAGAGTAACTATAAAATTGAACAGAATGCAATTGCGAGTAGCGTGCGAGTATTTTCCAGTGGATTTTCATTTCGTTTTTTTTACAGGCACTTTGAGTGCCACCCTCAGGATGCCACTTTAGAGGTCCTTCGGTAAAAGTCAATATGCTTCAGCTTCCTCAAGTGTTGCTTGAAGTGCTCCGCTAGTTCGTCGGACATGGAACGTTGCAGCAGCAAAAACGTAGAGCAACCTTCAACTTATGCAGATAGCCTTCAACTTCCTGCTCTCGGCAGGCATTTGACAGCGTCATAATTAACCTTTACACCACAGAACCATGGCACAAAAAACAAGGTTTCCATAGAAACCGCTGCTTAAATGCTATAGTCCATGACATTTACCATGAAAATTGAATTTCCCCAACCAGTGCTTGGAAAGTCACACTTTTTATTAATAAAAACGTGGCACAGCCCAGCTGATTAACTGACATTTCCATGGAAGACGGATAGCCCTCAAATCTTTCACCTTTACAGTCAGTGCAATTTCCACCCTACGCTTGCTAATTGATGTAAAGGTTGAGAAAACAACAATATCTTGTACTCTTCTGAAAACACAAAACGTTCCAGCTTGGTTTTTGAATGTTTTCTTGGTTGTACAAGACTGTAAATCAGTAAACAGCTTTTTGGGAAGAATTTACTTTAAGAATTAACGGCAAAATGAGAAAAACTGTTGACAGTTTTGTGCTGGGTCAGGCAACAAAGAGAATAGTAAATGTAAAATGTGAGGACATTATTAGGTATGGCACACATTTTTACATTCATGTATGGCTTGTCTTACCTCTTCTTTCTCAGCGCTCTGGAGATCCCTCCATTCTTCAGTCACGTGACTGAAATCCACTTTATTCATGGGCACCTTCACATCTCCAATAGCGTCGTGTTTGGAGAAACGATCAAAGTCATAAACCGTCATCACCAGAGTTTTCCCTCCCAGCTCGGTGTATGGAACCTGTACAATATTAGACATTAAATGAGTGCACACCTACAAACTATTGTGTATGAGGGAGAAAGTAAGAGAAAAAGAGAGATTTGATTCTTGATTGTCTCCAATTGAGCTGTTTTTCAGACAAAACTCATTATCCCGAAGGACTTGTTCCAACATGGAGACAAACTGTTTGATTGGCCAGGAAAAAGATAAGACGCAGAGGTTGCTATTTTGTCCTTGACGCTATCGCACACAACGGCTCTCCAGTCTCTTCATTTCAATAATGGAGACACTTGTGATTACATGTCAAAGATGTGTGGCTATCTACCTCAGGGTACAGTGTCATAGTCAAAACAGTGCTGGGGTAAATAAGAAACAAACATACAGTCACCCCCCTTTGGTCGACATGTTATTCATTTGCAATTGTTTTAAGAATTCAACACTTCACTTAGCAATTTAATACAACTCTAGAGATCTGACTGGGGTAATTATGAATACGATCTTTCTGGGAACAAAATGTCTGATAAAAACAAATCTGAAAGCTCTACTGTCTTAAATTAACAATCAAAATAGAAATTATGCTAATTTCAAGATAATGGCCACCTGCAGAGGTTTTCTGCATGTTTGCATTTTAATGAAACATTATACTTTAACTTGAAGTCATTTTGGAATAAAGCGTCTGTCATGCGGGACCTACCTTAAAGGTAAACTGCTCGTTAAATACGGGGTTCAGCGTCTTCCGGTGGACCTTGGTCTCAAACTTCTTCTTCTTGTCTGGAAGAAGGTAGACCTTCACGTAGGGGTCAGAGGTGCCGCCCATATCCATGGCGGGCAGTTCTGCTGCTTGGATGATCCCCACTATGAGCTGAAGGTCAAAGGGCAAAGGTTAGTAGAACATCACCAAGATCTTGAAGAGGAGAGCGTTCTTTATCGAAACCATCAACCCACCACCATTTTTAAATCAGCCATGATCTTGCTTGTCTGCTTATGTATACGCTGAGCCACAGCGAGGAGTTAAAAAATGGTCCTTCAGCCTTGGACCGCATTACTCTTTAAACAGCCCCAGCATTACAAAGGCGATGGGGTCAAGCCATGTCACGTGTGGTGCTCCTGCCCCTATCCCGCCATCAGCTCTGATAATTGATTGGCCGACTGGCCGGGCCAAAGCCCTGATTGACCTGCCAGTCAGCGAATCTCCTGCACAGACGTTGGGGCCAAGAGTCAGTCAATCAAGCTTTCATCAGACTCCCATAAAGCGGCATTTCTGTGTCTACATGCGCACTCAGGCATCCCTCTCTCTCCTCTCACCTTTTCTCTCACCCTGACCAGCTGTCACACTCTGATTGTGTCGCCCAATGAAGTTCTGGAGCCAAAGATAAGCAAGCCTTTGCCAGACCCTGGTTTAGGCGGTGGGGTGTTAACCGCGGCGGCCCGACGCAACTGGGTGATTGGTGCTTTACCAAACTAACTAGGAAGAATTTTAATATCCCGTCAGGCTGAAGTAATGTTTGTTTTTATCATGAAATAGTGGTGGGTTTTAGGTCTAGACGGGTTTATTGCTGCCTGAAAAGACTGTCATCTTAGATGAAGAAAGATGTTGTGACCTCAATAAAAAAATACCCCTAACACACTTTTCTGACAGAGACATAAACAAACAGAAAATCTTATTAAACAATTTCTGTATTTTGTAAAAAAAAAAAAAGGATACAAGATTGAAAGTGATTCTTAAATAATGTTCTTCTCTGTGACAAAATAAATTCTCTATTATCTGTTTTATTAATGGACAGATCTCTCTCCTCAGTCACGCTGAATTGTGACAATTTGAGATGACAGAACGTCTATGAGATTTTACTGTAGACCTTCCAAGTTGTCAACAATTAAACTTCATCATTGACGTTGTGAGGGCTAGACAATTAGATTGTGCTACAGACTGCTGCCAGTCTTTAATATTTCATACAATGTGACACGTGAATATTTCAGATTTTGACTCATTGGCAATAAAGAACCTCAGTGTCAACACTTGGAACTTATTTTACTTCAAATGGAACTTCATATTTAAAGATGCAATAACTGTAACTGTTTTGGTTAAAAATGAACAACAGATCCAGTTCAGAATGGTAACCTAAAGTATGTAATCTAAGTATGTAACCTAAAGTACATAACCTAAAGTATGTAACCTAAAGTATGTAATCTAAGTATGTAACCTAAAGTATGTAACCTAAAGTACRTAACCTACAGTACGWWACCTAAAGTTTGCTTGAACCAAGAAATGTTATGGTTCAAGCAAAGATAGAAAGCAAAAGTAACAGATTGCAGCTTTGATTGTTGAAATAGCCCTTTGGTTATTGGTTGACATTAACCAACTACACTTCTACTGAAACATTAACTAATGGCTCACGGGGCCGTGATAACATCATTGGCAACAGAAAACATTTGGAGGTGGAGCAAGCTTCAATATTTAAACAAAAAAAAACAAAGTAAGTCTTTTTTGGAAACAGAAGTTACATTTTTAATGTGCCCCAGATTTCACAATGCATCTCTGGGGGCGTCGTTGTATTTTTAAAGTGCACATTTCTTACACTATTTCCAAGCTGTGCAGTACAAGTAACCTTCTAGCTGTGAACTTGACTAAATTGTTGTGGACAACTCTAGCAGAATGACTAAGGGTGGACTTGTCTTAAGTACTTTTGGATGTATGGGGGGCTATTTGGTCTTGATGAGACTTTGGCCATAATAACCTTCTCTTGCTCTGCAGGCCACAGAAACCTTACCCAGTTGAAAGAGCCGGTGGACTGATGAGTGACATGCTGGAGGAAAACTCGCAGTATGACTTTACCTCAGAGGGGGACGTATCGCCGTCTGAGGGCTGGGAGCCGTCATCTTCAATTACTGTTTCTAGTTTCTACAGATGAGATGTTTACTTTTGGTTTGTTATTTGGCAAACGCAGCGAGAGCTTTCTGTCCTTAAGAAACCTGGGATGCTTGGTGCATTAAAAACAATTCAATTGACACCTCTTCTACTTTCATTAATAACATCCACCTTATCTTCACCCGTCTCCCGCAGGAGTCGCCCTGAATTTTGAGATGTTGTGTTTTGACATTCCACCATGTTTTGTACTTTTTTTACCCTCTGGCTTATTCGGTGAAGTTGAAAAGGTCCACATTGTCTTTAAACAAACCCAGAGTTGAGATCCCTGGAACCTTTTGCCTTCAAGAAAGGGCAAGAGTTGCAGACACAGTACCAGACCTCTCTACATAAACCCTCAATTTAATCTAAACACAGACAGAAAGACACAGATTTCCTACTGGCATGGGTGTTGAGGATATATGAATGTAGAAACATGCTGTATCTGGGTCAGGCTGATGCTCTGTGGATGCCTTTATAACTTTTGCCATTGTACTCTGCCTTAAATCTGATGGTCTGTGAAAAACATCACAGGGATGGTAACATCCCCGAGAATGAATTGCGTCCATCATGTTGTTGTGTATTTGCACACGCTGCCTGTGTTGCTTCAGAATCCACTTAAATAAATAAAACATTTTCAACTTCCCGGACTGCTTTTGAATCCTGGGGTGTAGATGATATCTTGACTGGGACTGTACAGCGTCACTCCATCACTGCGACTCAGACGCCAGACCTTTGGATGTATGCCCAGACCTTCTACATCATTAGATTAGCATTTGATAAATACCTGCTGCCATAAAAGTTAGAAAATATGTACAAATATCTTTTAAAAATGAAGTTCTTACTAGCAGCATTTCATGTATGGCACATACAGGTGTATTTATGTCGAAAAAATGTATATATAAATGTCTTATATAATGTCAATTATATAAAAATTATATATATATATAATGTCTTAAATATAGCTAATTTAGCAGTGCATGTAGCACTTGCTTAATCCGGATTGTGGATGATTACTGAATAAAGTGTTCTCTTCTTATACTTTCTACAAAGCCCTCAATTACTTTAAACATACATTTGACTGCTTATATTTTTGTTGCATGCCAAAAGAATTTAATGCATCGTCCAAACATCTTTAAGATCCTATTGCTGAAACTCTGTTGTGCCATAAACTGAATGTACTACCAGCCATTTGCCGTCATTTAGTCATTTCAGAGCTGCGCATACATTTAGGACATACAATGAAAACCCTTCCTGAGGTTGTGCTTATAAAAGATGCAATTTGTGTGTGTGATGGTGGATAATCTTGGTCTTTCAGGTTTAACACTGTTTTCTACTCAGCCTCAGTGTGGGACAATATGGGCTTCAATTATCTGCCACCCAGAATCATAGATTGGAAACATTGTACATCCACTCTAGAAGTCTCTGGCTTTCAAGCTCAGTTGATTGTGAAAGGCAACCAATGAACTTCGCATAAGCCTCTGAGTTTAAGACAAGGCAGCTCCCTCAGTCAGTGCCGGCGTGGAAGAAAGCCGAATGAAAATTGAACTTCTGTAATGTGCCCTTGACATTTACTGCATTTGTTGAGTTTACAGGGTGATGGGCATTATTTCCTAAGTGCTAAGTCTGAATTCTTCTGCCTTGCAGAGATAGCGCTAAATAATAGAGCGCAGCAATAAAACCACCAGAGTGGAAGGGAGTCATTGTCTGAGTTTTCTTTATCTTCACCGTTTAAGTATGTATTTTTTAAGCGTACACAGCTTATAGCGAGCATTCAATTATGGGAGAGTGACTGGAATAGCCTCAAAGGGGCGTACTTTTCTGAGGTCTGCTTGATGGACAAACAATAACTATACTTACGAAGAAGACCTTACTAAACACCACACACAGTGACAGGGGTTTGAAAAAAGACCCTTACCGTATTCTCTGTGAAATTGTAATCCATGGAGTACTGTAATTTGCCAAGTTTCTCTTCCTGTTTTGGCTCCACCTCTTTTTCTGTATCCGTCAGCCCTGTTTCCGCATCATCCTCATCCTTTAAGGCCTGAAGAAAACACCCACTAACAGTCAGTCCCGGTGACCCAACGCTGGCGTCGCCCGATTGCCCTCACCGGAGCGCCGGGCCCGCCCTGGACCAGCCTGCTCCTGAACCGCACCTCTACTGGGGGGGAGCAAGCACTAAACACCACAGCGATTAAGAACATGACATGCTTGGTGATGCACTAGACTTGGGCTGTGAACCCCCTTCTGCCATCTGATCTGTTATCTTGGAAAGTTGTGGAAAGAGTAGATGCATTGCAAGAAGATGATCTAATGAGTGCAAGCAGTAACGGTTGGTGGGAGGGGCAAGATGAGATGTTTTGGAGAAATACATCGTACCATTTCTTTCATGTTATTTCAGGCAGAACAGTCTCTAGCATCAACAAATCAGTGGGAATGTGTTGTGGATGGTGTGCCCTAGCTAGCCTGAGTCTAAGACAGTGGCGATTGTAAGGGGATGTTGAGGGAGGCTTTGTCATTGCTTGGAAAACATGCGATTGTGGTGGCAAACTCAGCTCTCAGTTCATTCACTGTGAAGAAAGTTGCCTTTCAAAGGGCATTCTTGCTTATTGCTAAAACATGCAGGGCATTCACGTTCTCAAGAAGAGTGCTCGTGTAAAGACCCTCATTCTCTGTGATGTGATCTTCGTGTCATGACCCTTAGTTACTGGTGATAACCACCGCGCTCATGGAAGCTGTAAGCATCATGCCAGCAAAGGGTTTTTGTGGGAGGGACTGTAATGTGTACAGGGCCTATATTACAGTTGTTAGGTTACTAGTGTGAAAGCAAAAGGCTGAACCAAACTGATTTCTCTTTTGAGGACCAGACTGTACAAGAACATTTAGTGGGATTGCTACTTTAAAAGCATTTAAATGAGCTTTTGTCTTTCTCGCTGAAAACAAAGATGGACCAGCATTTATTTTCATACAGTACTATTTTGGTGTTTGCTTTTATATAGTATATGGTAAAACAGCCATATTGTTCACCAACTAAACTTAGTTGGTGAAGCTGGCCAGCCTGCTTGGTTAGGGAAACTGTAAGTCCAATTAAGTCTTTCTGGTAAAGCCTGTGCTTAAAACACAACATAACAGGGACTAGAATCAGGAAACAACACATGCTGGTCTTTTCAGCAGAGCTATAGTAATTTTTCACTTTCTTTTTTGAGGTGCAAAATAGTCAAACTGTCGTATGCTATATTCTGCTAGCGCATCCTCAAATTCAAGTGTCCTTTTACAATGTTCTTTCCCTCTGACTGGCAAAAGGCGTATTAAAAACATGTCTGCCAATTAAAAATCAGTCTGATCATTGTGTCTGAAAATTGCTTCTTGAACAAATTTGTCCTATTAATGAGCCAGTTGCTGTTTCCCTGCCGGACATTTTTCACATTTTAAGTTCCATGTGATCAAGGGCAGACAAAAATCCAAAATACATTACCGGCAGTCAACTCTGAACTTTGACGGTCCCCTTCTTAGAGATGGCCGTTCTGTTTCTTTGAATTAGGGATTCATGGCAGCAATTTTCCTCATGGGTAGGAAGTATGCATACCAGGAGAAATCGATGTGGTTCAGCCTTGCTGAAGCATACCCAAGTGCATTTTCTCTGTTCATATATATGTGCATATGTAGAGTTACACACATATATATTGTAGATACATGTACTGTATGCATAGTAACATATATTTTACTCTACTGGAGTAAACCTGTTGTCAAGAGGCTATTAAAATCATTGCAGCAGGCTATAGAAGATCCAACAGCAATTGGGAACCTACCGCCAGTGGCAATCCCGAAAAGTCATCAGACAAAACATAGATAAGGAGGACATGGAAGGAAGAGACACAAATTAAAACAACCACACACAAAGGTGACCACATGAGTCTGGGCACACCAGGAGAAATGACGACTCAACTATTATCACTAAAGAGGCTTTTTCTGTTGACAATAGAACAATAAGGTATGTTGTGCCAAACATGTTACAATTCCTAATTGTTGTAATTGTGGTGTGTCGTTTTAATTGGCTAAACAATTAATTGTGTTGCGTTCTATTTTGATTGGAAAAACGCCAATCTTATACTAGCCAAAATGTGGGTACTTCCTGTTTAAGGGGTCTTAACTAGTTTAATTGGTTAATCTCAATCTGGCCAAGTTGGTGTCCAGCTTGGTTATCTTAAAAGGCCAGTTTGCCACTTTAGTATAAGAGTAAAACATTGACCGTACCGGCTGCAGGTTTGTTGTGTGCCGCACCGTTTGTTAAGTGTTAGCATTTGGTTTTCACACAGAATCCAATATGACGCTGATAAACTGTCACAGCCTTCGATTGCTCACTGTGTTTTAAAGAGAGTTGTTAATTTTCTCTGTTGGTTTTACTTCACTTTGCTTTGTGTTCGAAAAATCAATGTCTCTAATTTGGGATCTGAGTGGTCTTGGCATGGCCTCAAAGCCGGCATCCTTACAACGTGAATTAAGCTGACTTTGTCAATTATTCTGTTAGAAGTGTACTATTGCAAGCTTGTTAATGTAATTAGCATGCTAAATAGGGTGAAAGTACCAGCGTTCCATATAATTTGTGGGTGTGTGGGAAAAGTGAGCGGCATTAATTCTTTCTCCCATTGTTTTAATTAGCTATTGTCATTTCTCTGGGTTGATACCACTTCATAGCACAATAAATCATATGCAGCAGTACAAAGACTGTAAATTAAGCTAAATGCAAGAAAAACAGAAGAACTCAATACTTTAATGAACTGTTAACAAGCCCAGGTTTTCAGTCCTGCAGTTAAGATCAGCTGTGAAACAACATGATTATCAGATAACTCAGTCTAGATTGAGTTGTCTCACAGATATTCTTTGCTTTGAATGATCGTAATTATACTGTAATATAATTAATACTTGCCAATAATTATTGCATGCAACTGCAATCAGCTAAAGAACAAGGTCCATCCGAAAGCAGCAACAGGTGTTTTTACCTCGGTTTTGATGCCGTCTTTGACGTCCTTCATGTTGATGGCGTTCTTGCCCTTGTCTTTTCCCTTTTTCTTGTTCTTCTTCTTGAAGATCCACTTTTTGCAGACACAGAAGCAGCAGGAAACAACTAGAACAATAGCGACGAATGCGATTGCAACGATGGCCCATGATGGCACTGCGAGGACAAAAACAACCAGACAGCCTAATGTCAAAGTGTCACAAAAATGCTTATGCAACTAGTCTGAGGCAACATAGACGATAACATAACAAGGGCGCTCATTGAAAAATGGATGGTAGAGGCTCTTAGCAAAATGGGTGTGGAAAGAAAGGAATTAAATCTTTAATTTCAACAAGCCAATTGTCTTGCATTTGTCTGATATGTATCTACAATAGCAACTGTAAAACATTGTATGTTTTAGCCTAGCTTGAGCGAAAGATACTTCACTGATGAAACCATTTAGCTACATTATTCATACTCTATATTCAAACTAGCTCATAGACGTAATCCAAAATATCTGTCAGGCTGCTTAAGCCGTGCTTTAAAGAACAACAAAGAGATGGAACAGTCAAGAAGTAAAAATGACAGCAAGTTTCAGTCTTTTAGTTGCCACTCTTTGATTAATTTCTGGAGACCTTCATGTCTGCCACCCAATCCCAGAGGATTAACGATCTTCCTCAGACCGAGATGCTCCAACGCTCCAGTAAGAGTAATCGGCCAATTTAGTTGAAGACAGGAGGGCATTTACTATTTGCTACTTGATGAAAACACCCTTAGAGGATGTTTAGAGTTTGAATTCTTAAAGCAATCATCTTCGCTTTATAAATACTGAAAAATCTTTAATTACCTTAAGAACAGTTTTCCGACCCATGCTAATGTATGCCGGTAAACCAATCACACAACTTGTGTATTTTGTAACAAGTTTACGGCTCCATTTCCATGGAGGATTTATCAGCTAAGGTGTATCAATGATTCAAAATGTTCCTTCTCCTGAACGTACAGTCAACAGTAAAAACTATTTACACGCAGTGAATTTTCCCACTTCACTATCAAAAAACATATTTTGGACTCTGAAAGAGCGTGTTTTTGAAAGGAAAACGAACAGTTGAAAACACAATTTTCTCTGCTGTTCACGGGTTTATAAATACAGCCAAAGAGTGTTGAGTGTTTGTCAAGCGGGAACAATGAAGGTTCTGCTCTCTTCGGATTTTCGACAAGATTAACAGCCTCCTGCCAGAGGACGACTGACGCCTCTAAACAGCACAACTAAAACTGCATCACAAGAGCAACACAACTTCACATTTCTCCACTTCCAACAGCAGCATTTGTCGTGGTTTTTTAATAGTGTTTTGTGTGAACAATGTGCTAGGGGGTTGTATGAGTAATTGGTAGACAGATGTGGTTCAGAGACTCATGTACAGTAATTTTGGCGGTTTGCACACGGTGCAACAAACACCTGGCAAACAAGTGACAACTTCAGGGAAGTGCACCGATTTCCTCCAAAAAGCAAATTTTCAACTCTAGATTTGAATGTTTGATTCGCTGTAGGACAAAAGAGTGTGGGGCTGTATAAATAATGTCAGCCTGCTTTTAATGTATTAAAAACATAAATACTGCATTATAATAATGAAACACAACAATTATGATTAGGAATAATAATTAAAACAATTAGACCATCAATAAAAAATAAATTTAGAAACATTAACGTTATTGTTTATAAATTAACAGTAATGTATATTACATTTAAGCAAAACAAAATTTACCATTTAACATTAAATTCGACTGTTATGTTTCCATGACAGCAAACCCAGTTACAACAGTTACAATACAGCCAATATCCTGAGCCTCAATTTGAAACATGTTGTTTCTGTTATAAAGTCTTTACAGCATGATATTTGATTTGTCATGAGAAAAACATTTAAAGTCTGCGTTACAGTAGCACCTCTCTCCTCCCAGGTGGGTTAGACTTGCTAGTGCAGACGCATTATCCACAGCAATGTCTAAAGAGGAAAGAAAAAGAGTGAGCGAGCGAGCGAGAGAAAAATCAATGGGCTGTTGACAAAATCGATAAGCACTTTCCCCTGAGGAAAAACAGTGAGTGATAGTCTAAAGTAAGTTTGGGATCGGTAGCCCACGGCCGCAACCTGACTGGGGCTGAAGGTGACAATTTTCAAACCTTTTTTGTCTTGTTTTTTCTTATCCAGCCTAACACCCTTCCTCAGACAGCTTTATCATAGCCATTAAAACAATCTGGGCTGTGTGCCATACTGTACCCTCTGTACTTAAGTGGTTCTTTCACAAATCAGTGAGATAGTCTAGTGTGTTTCTCTTAAATCTTTTAGTAACCAGTTTCAAATGCACTAAAATGTCATATTTTAAATCAACAAACGGGTTCTAACCACTGAAAATAAAACCCTTTTTTAAAAAAAATATTTGTTTTACCAGTTAAGCGAGAGAATCATACAATTGGTTAAAATCAACCTGAAATGAAAACTGACCCCATTTACTTTAATGCCCAAACTGGATTACATGATTCTTTGGAACACATTATGCTACATAAACAAATAAAATAATAAAATAAAAATATAGATAATAACTGGCTTAACTTTGACTTTACTGTTCACTTAATAATCCAAAACATAGAACTATTACGGAAAGTGAAAAATATTTGACGCTGTGATTAGTTAAATGTCTTGAACAGCTTCATAAGTGTTTAATTTTACAAACCAATTTAAAGTGACGAAACAAATTAACTAAGCAAATAAAAAAAATTAAAAAACTCTCTCACCGAGGTTTCGAAGAGCTGTTTTCAAAGCTCTATCATTTCAACCCTTTTCAAAAGAGGCGAATGTGTCATCTATCTTAAAGGGCACTCTTGTTGGTCAGATGCCCCATCTATCCTAAAAGCTTGCGGCTTAGACTGTAATTGCTCCTGAAGCTTGCCTAGCACAGACCTCTGACTCACAGCTGTTACAACCATTTCTCCAGCCCACACTCTCTTTTTCTCCAACACTGACCTGCATATTAGCCCGCTGGGGGAATGAAAGGGCCGCTTTCATCTTTGTCGCTATACCGGAGCAAAGCCAGTCACGCGGGACTCAAACCACATAAAGCAGCGAGTCCTCCTCTTTTCACCAGCATCAGTTAAAAAGGTATATCAGCAGCAGGATTATATGTAAAGCAATAGCTCAATACATGTAATTTAGTCATTTTTCAAAAGAGAAATACATGAGTTGTTGCAGGTGCTGTTTTTGTCCAGTTAAAGTGAATGGTGTCCTCAGAGTTTCTTAAGATTTGCAGTAAAAAAATGATAAAAATGACTTATTTTTCACAGAATGATGTCACAAGATTTATGATACAGGACATTTTCTTTTATGGTGATTTTTGCAAATTCTAAAACATTTCAATGTAAAAATTATGTCATAATGGTTTGGAACAAAATTTAATAAATGGTTTAGAAATATTATTTTGTGTAAATTATTTTTTTAGGTCGGCAAAAACCAAAAGAATCATTTTAGGAATAAAAAGAGCTATTCTTTGCACTGCAGAGGACACTGAGCAATACTGACACATTTTTAATGAAAGCTCAGGATAACAAACTATGTTTAATACACCGCCACAGCTTGAGTCTGATTAAATTGACTGGTGTGATGAGTACATTAGCTGTCTTTTTAATCATACAGTTGCATTCGCAATTGGATTACGTTCTTCGCCATAGAAAGACTGCGACAAAATACCTCTCATATCAAGCTTACTTGTTTAAAAGTGAAATTGCATTGGCTGTGCACTAATATATGCAAATAAATTTACTACTGCGCAGTAATAGTAAATTTACTATTGCCCCCCTGTGGGGGCAGTTGTGGTCTACTGGTTAAGGAGTCAGGCTTGTAATCAGTAGGTTGCTGGTTCGATTCCAGCACCGGCAGATAGCAACTGAAGCGACCTTGAGCAAGGCACCTAACCCCCGATCGCTGCAGGGATAGCTGCCCGCTGCTCCAGGTGTGTGCGTGTTCACGACTTGCAGTGTGTGTTCACTCCTCACATGGATGGGTTAAATGCAGAGGTCACATTTCGGTTATGGGCAACCGTAACTGACAAACACTTCACTTATATAATAAACCTGAGTGCTTATCTTCTTCATCAAGCAAATGTCCTATTCAGAAAGACACTTTTGTGTTTCTTAATTAAAAGAACCTGAGACCAGAAAGCAATAAAAACATTTTCTAATTAACTCTATTGTGTGTCTTTTGTGCTGTGGGAGTACAGAGCAAGCATGTGCTCTTCAGTTTCAAGCAGTTATCGCTTCTTCTCCCATGCACACAAACTCAAAATGAGCTTCCAAACTTGGATCTGAACACACAGCCAATCAGAGAGAAGCATTATTCAAATCTGGTTCCGTCGAGGTGCACAGTTCCAAACCTAACACAGCTGAAACAAACAATGAAACAAACACAGGCAAAAAATGCCACCTGCCATCTCGCTGTTGGTTCTATGGATGCGGTCAACCTCCTTGAATCGAGTACGTAAGATCTTGAGCACACTTGTTCACTCTTCACCTTTTCCGTGAAGAAGGAATACAACTTAAGACTTATATAAGGCTTAGCTTAGCCCATAAATCTTAGCATGTGGTTTTGGAAGCCACTCCACAGCACAGAGACAATGGTGACTGTAAGACTGGCAACTTCCTGGTAATATGTCACTGACAGGTTGCAGAAGATGGTTGTCGTCCAACCAAATGTATGATTAACAGCTTATGTAAGACAGTTTAATAGTTAATGCTAAATATGTTCTGCATATGTAAAAATTCCTGCCATTTGTTTAATTAACATTCCACAATTTTTAAATAATACAATAATGCATCATACTCAATTTAAAATTATGACGTTGGTTTTATGATAATTTAGACTAATTTCCCCTTTTTGTGAGTACAGTAAAAAAGTACAAAGTAAAAAGCAATTATTATTGCTGTAAGGTGAAAAATATTTAAATTGTGTAATAAAAAGTGCATGCGTAAACAAACACACAAAGGCAAAACATCTGCACACATTTTGGTGAGGGAATACCCACAAAGTAAGAAAATAATGTCACTATTAAAAAATACTGAAAAGACATTATTAGTAGCATTTTCTAAATGCTACCTCATTTTTACTTTTTGGGGGGAGTAAAATGTCACCAGGACATTATTTTATAAAAGCAATATCAATTGTGCAATAATAAAACGTGTGTTTCTCATTCACATGTAACACAACAATAGGAGTCAACTGGTCAACAGCAGTACTGGCATCATGCTGAAAATTCATTTCATGCCCTGAGGCTCATTATTCTGCTGTTGGTCTGATTTGAATGCAAAGTGTTTTTGGCAAATGTAGTTGTGTAGCCTCGCTAACATGAAGCTAACGGTAACATGATATATCCCCAGTAGGCAAGCCTAAGGGCCGAGTTACTTACTCTCACACTTGTTAACACCCACCCAAACAAAATGAAAACCTCAATGTCTTAACAGACATGATTTGATTGAAAGAGCGCTGTGATTTTTAGTGGTAACGATCCTATGGGCCGAGCAGGGGTAAAATGATCCAAAGGTGTAATATACCACACACTGGCAACCCAAACTAATGTGTTGTGACAGCACGCAGTTGGTCAATTAACCCTGGTACCAGAGCATGTTATACGGCAGGACAACCATGAGAAAGACAAGCCTGCACTTGTAAAGATACTGTTTGTATTAAGGGAAATTACTTTGTGATTGGTGATCTATGATGTCATGTTGTTTCATTAGCGTCCAGTAGAGGGGCAGTAATATTTTAGCTTAATGTAGGAATGCATGAGAACTGAATGTTTACATTTACATTAACTATTTTGTTTTGCATTAACTATATCAGACATTAAGCGTCTTTCAAAACGAGGAAAGAATTAGGGAAATAATTGGTAAATATTAGGTACAATTATTAGGATTAGGAATTGGTTATGGCAACTGAATTATGAAAATATTCTTTGACACACCTCCCAAACATATCATAAATTTGATGAAAGAAAATATATGAAAGACAAGTGTGATAAAAGTTAATGTGATATTATTTGTGAGATTATTATCCACCCTCTCATATCCTCCACCAACAGCATTCAGATGCGATCATATCTTTTGTTATTACAGGAAGCGCAGTGACATCCTGTGATGTATGAAACATTGAGAAGACGAGTGACACAGGTGACAAGGCTCTGTCTAAAACAGGATAATGCCATTGATTATGTGCTCAGAATATAATGAATGCCAGCAATAAGGAAGAAACAGACAAATAAATAAACAAACAAACAACAAAAATCCTTATTTTCAACCTCATTTGTCTCTCTCATCTTTTGACTGCTAATCGAATGTCTGTCATTCTTTCTGTAAGGATAATGTGTTTAGTGGGAGAAATGTCCCATTTCTTTTCTGTAATGCGTTTTTAAGATGTTTTAAATTAGATTATTTCTTCCAGTGCTGGAGAAGCAAAAACGGAAAGCATGCAGAAGAGAGAGAGAGCCGGGATTTTGTTGACAAGGTTGACAAGCCTGTAACCTTCAGATGTCTTCTGGGGAAAAGGGCAGGAGAGGGAAATAGGATTAGGTCAAAGGTCAGCAAAATGGGAAGACTTCTTCTCCATCTGTCAGACTGAAGATGTGGTTGGCACCATTCTGTGGTTTGTTTCCTGTTGAAATATCTGTATGTGTGAATGAGAGACCAGCAACATAAAACTATATAAGAATCTTAATTTAGGTCTTTTGTATCTTTTACAGGAGAAGCCATAATGGAAAATTATAAACCCCACTGACTACAATAATTGGTAGCTCCTGTTACAAAGTTTCCTTAGAAGCTCGCATTTGATCATGAGAATAAAATGAGCATCGCTTTAAGTGCTTGATAGAACGTCCTCGGATCAAGGGACATCATGTCGGGGACCATGAAGCACAATGTGTAAGAGTGTGTTTAAGAGGCTGTACAAAGTGTGTTCATTATTCAAAGTAATTGCAGCAGAGCTGATTAACGTCCCAAACTGTCTCCGTGCCGAAAGGTTAATTATCACTGCAAACAGACGCGTCAGCTTGAGCAGCACAGCGTTGGGAGAATAACTAGAGTTGTTGTGATGCAGTCATTTTCCTTTGTTACTCCAAGCCAATCAAGCTGTGCAACCACCCTGGGTTCAAACAGGTGGGCCCGTCAGCCAGGCTCAAAGCCTATGGGGACCGTTCCCAAAGTTGAACCATGACAAAACGACTGTGGCAGTCTGAGATCCACCTGTCAGTGTGATTCTACACGCAGGGCCATTTGTGATGGGCGGCATGGAAAGGATGTGATGTTAGCTGAGACAACGTTAGCAACCTCAGGTTGTGGATAAGCCCTTTTGAACATGTGTCAACATCTGATACTGTAGCTAAATTGCTAGGAAAATAAACTGTGCATTCATTTACATTTATCCTCTCCAGTACTAGGGAGTAATTGTTGAAGTCTGACTTCAGCACGTAAATAGGCCACAAATGCTATTCGTCTTTCTTGTTTGGTCTGCGTTGCTACATAAGGAATGCAGTGAAGTAAATCTTTATCAACACTACACAACATCTGTCAGCATTCTTCTGCTTTTGCCGCTCTAGACGGCAGATTCTGATAGGTTCATGCATCTTGCTTCCTTCGCCAGCACCTGCACATATTCAACACGTTGGAATATACTGGCACAGAACGGCTTTGAGTGTTCTGCATTTCAGCTGGTCCATTCATCACTAACACGGGTCCATCAGGGCCTCTGGATGCTCCGGTCAATACAGAACCCTTCTTCCCAGGCATTCATCAATGCAGGTACCGGTTGGCACGGAGACGTGGGAATGATGGAGGGCGGCGGCTAAAACAGTAATTTAAGCCACTGTAATGGAGTGTCTTTTTCTGGCTGGTTCTCAGAAGGGGCATATCTGTCTGAGTCAAATGCGGCAACCCTTTATTTTACAGTTGTCTGCAGGCAGGCAAAGTGATAATTAATGTGGTGAGCGCGTCTCTGAGTGCGAAAGGAAGGGTGGAAGTGTGCAAGAAAGTAAAAGCGTACGTATGTGCGAGTGTGAAAACGAGAGAGAGACATAACGCTCATGTGTGAAATTGAAAACGAAGGATAGAAGGTGAGACAGAAATTTGCAGAAACCTATAGTAAGGTACTGTAGGGTTACCAATGAACGGGGATTCTTAGTGTAGTGTCGTGTGAAGTAGGACGACTTTCACCAAGCAAAATCTATTAACACAGCATTTATAAAAGTCAAAATACTTGTTACATATGTTGTTATGTTGTTATGTATGTATAATATGTTTATTACATTTCATACACAATCCATATGTAAGCAGAACTATGGCAGACGTCAAAGGTGCCTTAAAAGCAGAATTTGATCCAGTCTTTTCATCACAGTTATTTCCTGTCGCTAGCATCTCTTCCACAAAAGTCAATAAATGTCTATATTTAGTCAGCAGCTGGTGTGAAAACTAGAGCAACGCATATACAAACAACTTCTGGTTTGTCAGCCAGTGCGCTTGCATGGAAACAGAAATATATACAGTTGTTGAGGGCTGGGTATGATGCATGAACTCACATGGGAAGGCGCGATGCATTGAGAACCGAGACAGAGGGCAGGAAGGCATGCGAATCACGAAACTAATTTACTTGCTTATTTACAATTAGAATGGAGAGAAACACAGTTCGTTCCCACTTGTTTCTGTAGCTCATTACTGTTCAGCACTTGGAGAACAATGCAAGTTAAAAAATGGAATCCATAAATGGGTTTGACACCACGTTATGTTGGGTCTCAATCAATCAATGACACTCATTTAAGTGTCAACATTAAGCTAAACAAATACAATACACACATAGCATGTAAAAGTGAAAATGTTAAGTTTAATTTAAAATCTTCTATGAGAAATCACAATTCAAAAGTTTAAAATGGTCACTCTTTACTTTGAAAGACATTCTGATAACTATAGGCAACTTGTGTCAAGTATGTAATGTCAAGCAACTTACATTAAAGTATTAGTAGACTAATTAAGTTGGTGTTTAGGCTAGTAGAACAAGAAATTACTTGTTTTTGAAATTACTTGCACCATCACAATAAAGTGTTAAAGCAGATATAACAGATATAAAGCAGATAGTTTAGAACTTGTCAAATTGGTTGCAAAGTTAGTCCCTTAAAATGGTTATAAAAAAAGTGTTACCAATAAAGAAATTCACTCACGTGGGATTTTGTGCAGTTCATTCATGAACTTGTCTTTGACTTTGGAGAACATCTCATCTTTGGTCTCACGGGGACCGGGCCCTGTTGCCTCCGTGTTGTTGCCCGGAACCTCAGGCGCCGCGCTGGGCGCGGGGTTCCCCACCAGAGCCTCCCTTCGACTCATTGCTGGATGTGGCAGCCAGGCAGAAGCTAACAGAACAAGGACAACAGATTGGTGTTATTTATCTAGGACATATCAGGTCTAAAACATTTATTATGACTGTAGAATATAGATTTATTTGTTTACAATGTTTATCTGTGGATTATCTGTGCAAATTTTTATCCATTTCATGAAATAATTTCATTTAAAAGTGTTTTTATTAAACAATACAAGTTATGGTTTAATTTAATCAACCAAATTTGACTGACAGCCCCTTCCAACAGCACCTTCAAGGCAGGAACAAAACAGGCACATGCTTTACAAAGAATCAGTGCATGAAAGTAACACAAACAATTGTTAGTTAAAAGGTTTATGAAAACCACACCATTCACAACCAGAACACCACTAATAGAGGATATACTGAGGCTGATAACAGGTCAGCAAGTGAGAGATGGAGTGAGAATAAGGAACACAAGAACCGCAGGGTGTGAGCGACTAATTTAGGGTGCGAGGAAGGTGTAGAATGAGGTGTGACTTTACAGGAAGCATTTGCCGCAGCGTGTTTCAAACCAATGCACTTGTGAGGCATGTTTGGCTGTTTAAACATCTTCCCATCCGTCTGTGGTGTCTAATCTCTCGCTTAGGTTTACTCAGCCCTCTGTTCATTTACTCACTCGTTTGCTCACACGCTCCCAGTCACACCGGGTTGTAGTTTGTGTGCAGTCACACCGGGTTGTAGTTTGTGTGTAGTCACTATCAAATTTCCCCATGGTACTGTTATGGTGCCCAAGAGATCCTGTTGGTAGGTTTAAGTAGGGCAGCAGTTAATACATGGGGTCCAGAACTAAATGTATTGCTATAGATGGGTCTGTTGAGAAGGGTAGGGTATATGAAGGGGTTTGTTGTTAGTAAGCCCTCCGCATCACAGCGTTTTCAGTTGTCTCACCACAGGCAAAGACCAAGGGCCACGGAGCGTGGTAATGAACAGCGAGCCGAATGTAAGCAGCGTTCTCCGCTAGCCGTAAGACACGCAAGCACCGCCCACTCCTGCACAGCCGGCATTGCTGCCATTGTACCTGCTCTATAATTACTGCCATTGTCAATCACTCAGATGGAATAATAATAGATTGAATGAATGCTGCAAAGTGTGAGACCTCAAAGTTCAGAGGAGTCAGAAAGAACGTAGGAAGTCTAATTAGACTCTGTATTGGGTGGGATGACTCTCCTCCCTTCTCTGCAGGTGACTGGCTGAACAGACTGAGAAACCGCCAGAAATGTTGTGTTATATAGGTTGTCAACTCTGAGCTCTTGTCGCTATGGTGACAGTAGGATGGATGGATGGATAGATTTCTGTTGAAAACACAATTCATGAGACGGTTTTGAAGCCATTTAATATGCATGCACTGTAACTTTTATAAACAAAATGTACCAAAACATAGAAAATATACCATTAAAAATATAATAAAAAATACAAATACACCAATAATAGTATTACCAAGGTTTCTTAATAATTTAATGGTACCTTAGTAATGTCTTGGAATTATTTGAAGAAATAGCAAACAAATTGGTAATGAAACTTAAATGGAGATGTACATTGTGCTAATATGATATTCACCAAAATATTACTACTTCTGAAAATATCAGCGTACTATTTCAGAAGCTTGTTAGCGTCGCCTATCAGAAACATACACAGATATAACTTCAACCCCCTTTGGTGTCTCAGTTTGAGACCTAAATCTGGTCACCTCAGCTGTCATGGTACTATCATCTAAAACCATCAGTGTTCCATGTTCCTGTGTTGGTACGTTTTGTGAGGGATGGTGACAAACAGCTGGGTGCTAACAGACGTTAATGAGTTCCCCTAATAAAGCTGTACGCACTACAGGGGAGTGTTTACATATGTACACAGCAGCATCTGTGTGGCCTGCTGAACACTCTGGAGTGTGAAGTGCACAGGGTCCGACAGCTGTGCTGTGACAGCGGTGACCTGTGGCTAGTCTTAGCTACAATTAGCATAAGATATACTTTCCTATTCTATTCATCTGTCATTCGCTTTTTGTATATGCTGGTAACAAGTACAAGTTACTTTATTAAATAAAACATGCAGATGGTCAAAATAATAGGCAAGATAATATTGATAGTTAGGGTAGTTAAGAACATTATGGTTTTTCTATTTGCACAAGTAGTTGCTACGTTGCTAGCCAAGATTGTTATTCTAGGCTAGTTCTTTGGCACGCTGGTAATGTAACATAACTATAGCGTTTTCAAAGCATATCTGAAAATAGTGAAAGTGAAAGCAAAATTGTAGAGGATGGATCGGTTGGATCGGTTCCGTTCTGAGTAACGTTTTGGATCACAAAGTTTGACAGCAGCTTCTGGTGACACTTAAAAGGTGTTGCTAGGCTTTTTGGATTTGCGTGTCACTCACATGATATGATGTGGGTGGCAGCTGAGCTTGCAGCCAAGCTGAACTTTGGGAAGGTGGGAGTGAAATCTGTGTATGCCGCACATATGAATAACGCTAACGCACACCTGCTAAGCTAGACTGCTTCACACAGTGCGTCAGAGGAGTCCACTATAGACCTCAACAAAAAGCCATAATTACAGAGAGCTGAGGCTGCGTGAGTATGTCCATTAGATCATTACTATTTGTATCACACAGACAAAGGAAACTTGCATGTTTAAGAGCTAAAACAGCAGGATGCAAAAGACTTTCCCGTAGGGGGGGAACTTTGTGTAAATCAAGCGAAAGTGTGCATTGAAAAACCCCACAAGGATCTTTACAGCCCAGTTCGTTCCAAATGGCAAAGCAGCCGCTTTATAGCGCACTCCCCTTCATGTTTGTTAAAACACTGCTAATGTGTGCGAATGTGGAAGTGATAATCTTCTAGCCATAAAAACATACAATCTACATAAATACACAAACAGTAATGACGTCCCTCTGGTTTCTAATAGATTGTGTTCTGAGATTTGTTTGTTCTGCACAGGGTTAGCAACGATTTGGACTGTTAGCATAGAGAACTGCCGACTACGACAGGAGAGCCCTAGTGTATTAGGTAATAATTAATTCAAAGACATAACTGCCTCCAAACAAGGCTCTGAAAATCTGTCAAGGTTTAATGCTGCTAAGCTGGCATTAATCTTTTCCTGTATTAATCTTTTCCTCAAAAGTCCTTATTGAAACAGAACAGAACACTGCAAACTTTCTTTCCCAGTCAAACTAATAGAAACCTTTGCACCATGACGACTGAACGTTGGATGTTGCATATCAGTGAGTCAATCATATTTGAACTGGAGATGAATGCTAATACTGTGAGTAACAGTATTAATGTGAGTAACATGCATGAGTAACTGTCAATTAACAGACTATTGGTGGTCCATAGTTGTTGTCTGAGATAAAGCCAACCATAACCTCACTAATCTATGCACTAACCTTAAAGTCCAGCAGTCGCCTTAAACATCCACAGTGTGCCACACTCACCTCCATGCTCTCATTAAACAGCCCAGTGTGGGTCATGGCATCACTAAAGTGAAAAATCCTTAGCCAATTACCGCTCCACCTGATGGCACAGCATGACTTTCATTGCACTCTCCCCAACTTCCCACCCCTCTCCTTATCTCCTAATTCTGCCCAAGTGGGTCACACTTCTTCAACCAAACCTCGACCGCAGCCAATGAAAAGCTTTGGCTTCACACCCTACTGGTGGAAAACCGTCTATGCAGTGGACATGTCATTTGGTGGCTGGGTTGATTCTGCTACGGTTGGACTCTCATTTCTCACTTCTGAGGAGCCAGGAGTGTTGAGTTTTCCCAACTGTGGCAAGGAGACGCAACACATGGTCTTCAACGTGCATCAACGTGAGGCGATAAGCGCTAGTCACGTTACTGAAGCAGGGAGGACATGGAGGGACGTTCGTGCCCTGTGCCATTGCACTTTCTTTCATCATGCAGAAATTAATAACAGTGGCATAAGCACATGCCTCGAATCACAATGAACGTCATTCGCGTTGGACTTTGATCTTGGTCGCCTATATGTCCCGGTTTAAATCCGGGGCTTAATCAAGCATGTAATCATCAATTACTTCCACTTAACAGAAGCTGACTTTCATTTGTCACAAACAATATAGCCCTGCCAAACGCATGTATAATGCAATCAAGGAACGGAGTTTAAACCAGGAGAAGAAATTTCACGTTCACTGACGAACTGAATATCAGCGACAAATCAACATGCGCATAATGCGTCTTCACAGGTCTGATGATGCATCTGTGTCATTTATGTGAAACACTTGCAGATGCATCAGTCTCTGTGCACTGGGTGTGAATCGGTGTGGATGGCTGTGATATTTTCTGGAGTCGTGATGTTAACAAGATGTAACGCAATGTGAACCAATTTTCTTGAGCTTGCATGCTGCTTGTGCCGGTATAAATATAAGTACAACCTTTAAGAATATTCACCTCCCTTAGTCACAGTTCTGCAAAATACTGTTAGCAAAGCTTAGGTTAAACCAAGGATATATATAAACACACTGTTTAAATACTATTTATAAAGCAACTATTAGGAAAGTTGTTTTGACACCATTTTGTTATAGCAACACTGCCTGTACAGACATGTTCAATTTATTGTGTTATTAAATGGCGAAAACAATTCAAGTGTTAAAATTTGGAGGTGTAACAAAAACAAACCAACAAAAAAAACAAGGGTGTGTGTGTTGAACATATGTTTGTGTATTTGAGGACACAATGTGAGATGTTTTAGCCCTGTTGATGAGTTTATTTAACACCCTGTGGTACTGAATGATTATTATAGTATCTACATGGTATTCATAGACACCGTGAGAATACCATGATATGACTATACCATGGTCAACTCTTTCTAAAACACTTTTCCCAACGACTCAACAGACAAATGTTTCTCCAGTAACAATGAATACGCTGAAAGCTCCGACTTAACAGTCTCGTCTCTTTCAAAATTTGGTGTTTACATGAATAAAACATGCACTTTTAGATAGTTAAGTGTACAAAGTGAGTCGACTACAAAGAAAAAGTTCACCCAAAATCATTATCTCAGGCGGCAGTGAGGTGCATCTTTCAGAAGTAATGACTTTGGAGAGAGCTGGAGTGGGAAGAGGCTAATGGTGTGTAATCTTTTTGTCAAATAACGGGTCAGAAACGGAGGAAGCGGAGGAGAACAAAGGAAACGCACACATTTGCTTGAGTCTTAGAAAGAAAGTAATAGGAAGGAGAAACCTTGTGGTTGAATGCTGCAGTTGGGATCAATAGAACCAATCAATAAAATGAGAGGGACAAAGGAGGGTGGTGTTGGGGGGGCAGTTTGGAGATTGGATGGAGGAAATATGTAGTAAACAGTGAGTATGTATGACCTACAGATCCTGTCAACCAATTTCTTTCCTTACTTTATAAACTAAAAACACAAGAATTGGTTTGTTGCGCTATAATCAAACATCTCACTTGAGTCTCACTTGAGTTTTGAGTCTCACTTGATGATATTGTTCACGCCGACGTTCAAATTGCGTTCCTGTGGGGATAAAGTAAAAATCGTCATGAGGACAATGTTTTGATCTGAAGGGAGAACTAACAATGTAATTATATTAAAATTAAATAAAAAAGAAGTGACAATTAAAGGCTGTCAGAAAGGAAAATAGTTCACCGGCGTTGCATCGCCACAATTAAGAGCACTTTATTGAATGCCAGACAAATACCAATTAACGCCTTGGAAGCAAATGCTGCCGTTTTATGATCAAAACAAATGCTATGAAGGAAGCGTACAGAAAATATATGAATATGCAAATTGATGAATATGCACATGCTGTGTCGTGTGTTGCGGATGATTAACGTGAGAACGGTTTCCATTAATTAGCGGCTAGTGGACTAGCTGGAATGTACAGGAATGTGAAGGGCGAACACATAACATGTATCGCTTAGTTCTCTTACAACAAAACTAAAGGAAAACTACTTTAATTAACCTTCAGTTGACATTATCCCGGCTGCAGGGAATGTCACGTTAAAGAAAACCCAGCGGAACCTCAGGTGGGCATGCTGTGAATTTTTTATATCCATCTAGACATGTTTGCCTTTGTCTATCCATCACACACAGAAACCCCTAAACATACATCTGCATATAATCACCGTCTTGCAAAGATATGCTAGGTGTCACTGTCCTACAGTTGTCTCAAAACCCACCCGAGAAAAAAAGACAAGGCTTTCGTTGATAAGAAGCTGCGTGTCAGCGTGTTTGCGAATAACTGAAAAAATAAGAAAGAGAATTGAACTTAAGACAAGAGAGGTAAAGTCCTCTGGTGTCCAGGGGGCATACTTAAGACCCCCGCAGCCCATCTCTAGGGTAATGAAAGCGAAAAAGTTATTAACCTTGCGTGCTGCAGGGTGCCTGCCTCTCTGTTTAGCTCATGCACAAAAATCCCCCGTTTTCAATTACCTCTCGCTACAGTAAAGGCGAAAAGAAATGCTAAATTCTACTTGGTTGCTTATAAACTACCCCACGATGAGGACTGGAGACAGAATTGTGTAAGCTTGGGCAGAGAAGCTGACGTATGCGAGAACCCCTCAGGGCATCGGCTCACAGCTGCTCTCATTTAAACCCAGAACAAGTGTAAATAACGGACATTTGGCTCAGACAAAGCAGAAAAGCTGGGGAGGAGAGACAGTATTTGGGACGGCAATCCATGGAAACACTCACATCTCTTTAACGTCTCAATTGTTTCGTTTTGATATACCTGAGAACGAATGGAGAGATTGGCTAAAGTCTGACATCCAAAAACACATCCACATTTTTGGAGCTGTCTCTACAGATTAAGATCTTAATAATTCTCAAGCCATGCTCAGATTTGCTAAAATAATGCTACCTTTAAAAACGTTCTCATCAATGTCTCAATTGTTTCTCCCTGAGCAATAAAATTAAATAGAGCAAATGGAGTCTCTAGCTTCTTTCTCTAGATCTTTCTCCAGGGAATTGCAGTAGGTCACAGTAACGCCCCAGTCTTCTATAGCGTTTCAGAAGAGATGTCAGCAAAATATCAAAGTTTGCACTCAGATGTCTGACATTTTATTTTCTCTTCAAATTATCCCTGCCCAAAAATTATAAAAATAATAAAATAAAGATAATAAAAATATACTGTTACTATATGCTAACTGTCTCTGTTAAGAATAAAAAAAAAAATAGAGTTTGCAGATGTAACATGATACTAGCATGTTTAGCATGATACTATCACGATGCTGACATCATTTAGCATATTAGACAGACACTGATTCTCTCCTAACTATGAAACACAAACATCTCAGCAACAATTCCTCTGGGTTGATTTTTGACAGTGTATTTTTAAGAGCTGGAACCCAGCTATTCACACATCACACAACTTTAGTCCCACAGAGCCTCAAAGTTCAGGCCAATTGTGTTTCTCTAAACACCCCCGGCTTGTTTTGGACCAAAAATCACCAATCAATTCATTCATAAACATGACACCGGTCAAACACTCTGTCATTAAATGTTATTACTCACATAGTGTAACCAACAGCCCTAAGCCAGGATGTTTTTTTGTTAATTTCATCATGTTTTTGTTTCTAGAGTAATTGAACTCACAGGAGTCTCGAGACTTTTATGCCCACACACACAGATTTAGACAAAAGCAAAAATGCTTCCTGTGGAGAGATTGTCAGCTGGTGTCACGGCATCAAGTTGAGACGAAGAAGTGTGTAGGTACATAAAGGTGTGTTTGTGTGTTCTTGTAAATGCTGGTAGAGCGTTGGGTCAAATAATACCCCAGGGTCACTGACTACTGAGCAAATAGATGATCACAATGATGAACATCAACCTGTTTGGAAACACACACACACGCCTTTAGGGTTTTCCTAAATATGACAAGCCATTCAGTATTAAATACTGAATGCACCATTAATCAGAATATTCTTTGACTAGACAGTATTATTGTGTTGCTCTTTAATACAATTAATTGATTACTGTTGATTTCAGTTATATTAGATACACATTTGCTTAGTGGAAAAGAAACACAAATGAGATCAATATTAATCTGCTCCCGGTTTGAGACAACGTTGAGATTTCTTGTAAAACTCCTGTGAGAACTTCCTGTGAAAAACGTTGTGCTGTATTTACTCTTCAAGTGACGCTGTAAATATTTGTAGCTCTGCTTTTCAGAAAATACTTCAGACAATGAGCTGCAATTGACAGGTCAGTAATGACCAGGAACGAAAATGCCTTAAAAACAAGACAGAATCCACTTCCAATAGGATCTGTGTCTCACTGAACAGCGCGTTTAACTCTCTCCATTTTGAGCTATGCCTGCTGCCATTTTACGACGCTGAGGTAAACCGGCAGGCTTACAGGTTAAAAAAAAAAAGATATTTTTTATAGAACAGGAAGTGAGGGTGAAAGACAGCAGACAGGGAAGAGGGAAAGAAAAGGGGAGGAAGAGGGCAAGACCCTTGGGACTGGGGGGGAATAAAGCTCAGTCAAAAAGATCAGAAGTGACAAGGTGAAGCAGAGCATGATGGGATACCACTCTGTCTGTGCTGCATTCAGAGAGCTGCTTATATAAGTCACTCTTATGAATATAATATAACAGATACACAGAACCACAATTAATCCACAATAATCTCATTTATAGGTAAAATGTCTGCATAAAAAGGCAAAATGGCCATTAAAACATCCAGGCGGGTAATTTTAATTGATTCGATTAATAGTAATTGATATTAACAATGTGTTAATACGAAGAACCGCTAGAACGAAAATAGTCTTTCACAAAAAAAAGGATACATAGTATTTGTTTATCTGAAAAAGGGAATTTTTAAGATAGAAAAACATAAGCCAGAAAAAATGGCTGAGAGCAATTTGAGCAGACATAGACAGGACGATGCAAGCATTGCACCTCTCATAGACAGGCTAATTTCAAACACTTGAAACGTATTGCATTTTCTGAGACTATTTAGGGCACCTCTGAAACGCTAGTGACCGGCACAACCGCAGGTTAGAGAGAGAGCAGTGATGAGCAACAGCCAATGAAATTTAGAGCGCAAACAAATGAATGAACGCAGTGAAGCCGTGGGATCCAAAAATGTCCATGTCCATCTCTCTCCAAGTATCATACATTTTTTTTATTTTGGTTCTTTGTTTTGCGAATCACTGCCCACGAAACGCCTACCCGCAAATCATGTTGTCAAGTCTCGAATTGCTGTGTTTGTGTGACAATTGGATTTTAGGCTAATTTTAGGCTTTCGTAGCAGCACTGATGTGTCTAGTCTGCGATTAGTTGGATGAACTATGAACAAAGCCACTAAAAACTGTCTTGTAATGTGCGGAGAGACAAGCTTCTATCTTGTAGCGTGTGCTAGGATTTACTGTCACTTCCGTAGGGGTTTGACAAATACGACGGGTGTAAAAGCATTAGCATGTGCTGCAGCACGTTTTAACAGCTCATTATGACAAACAAGGGCAGAGGGTTGACTATTAAACAACAACAATACGATTACATTTTCAGTCAGGTTGCTGTTGTGTGTGGGGGTTACAGGCAGAGATGTGATTTGTTATTTCTGCTTTTAGGTTGATGTCAAAAATGATGCATTGTGCAGTGGTAGATAGCTTCCCAGTCAAGGACTCTCTCTGTCTCTCTCACCTGTTATCTATAGTGCCTGAACGTATATGAGAGACTGTGTACATCTCTAATTGAAAAGAATGGGCTTTGTAAACTCTTGTACACCTTATAAACTCGGGACGCATGACCCTCCCACACAAAGCTACTGTTCTGTCTGTTGCATCACCCCTCAGCTGTCTATCAATATTCATTCGCCTCTTTCACAAACGTAGCCCTTAGCGGCTTAGCATTCTGTTCTCTCTGTAACACCCATGCTTCACCAATCTAACTGGGACTCTTGTGTCGATACTGCAGCTGGCAATTCATACGCTGTCGTGGTCTGTTTGCATCAGAAGTACAGTTTGTCCTGAGAGTGTGAATTTTGAATATTCTGTTTTTCTGGGTTGCGTAACGCTCAACATTTTCAAAGAATTTTTTCCTCTCTACTGCCGAGCAATTCTATGTGAAAATGATGAATCCAGCACTGCTGGCGAAACTCTGAATGCGCCGCCTTTATGATTTACATATTTCCATAGACAGTCTGGCTTTGCTAATCTCAGAAGGCTCTAGTTTAATCCAAGCCCCCTCTGGTTTCTCCTTGATTAATTTAGAGGAATAGCAAACCTCAGACTTCGGTCCAGATGGCTCACCTGTACCTTTCCATTGAGGACTAACAGTCCTAACAGTCCTAACAGTCATCTTAGCTAACAGGGAACATTCTCAGAATGTTGGCAAACATTCTTGAAATGTTGCCTTTAAGTTATCACAAACATTCCCGCAATATCGTTATATGTCAAAACATTATTCTAGTTGTTACTAAAACAGAATAAAAAATGTAGTGTTTACCTTGTTAATGTTTTAGATACTGTCAACATCAGGAAAATGTTTATACAAACTAAAATTGTCAGCTAGAATATTGATAATGGCAGTCGTTTAACTCGATTCATGCTATAAACTGTGTAAAATAATTCATAGATTAATTTTCAATAATGTAAAGCAAACATGAATTTATTTAGCCTATTCAAGTATTTTAGCAATGTCCAGTCCAAAGGAAAAAAAGCTGTTTATTTTCATCGTTTCAATGAGGTTTCACTGAGATTTAGTGCCCATTTTAAACTTCTAATTCATTATTCTGTTTAGCACTTGGAAATGCATCACTTAACTTACATAAAAAACAGGTTGAGAAAGATTCATGTTGATTTTAAAGTAACTATTCAACTACATAGTTCCATGCAAATTAACAGGTTTAACAAATTAACAGGTCCCATTAAAGCCTTTTTGCTACACACCCAAAAGTACTTTCCCAACACCAAAGCACATACTTTTAGTACATAATGCAAGCATTCCATCCTCCAATGAGGTCCACAGACCTACAGACTTTAGCTTAGCTCCCAGTAGAGGACCATTGGACCAGCTAATCAAGGTCTCTTGGAGCGCTAGAACAGCCAGGCAGGTGTGTTGGGGTGGAGCTAAACTCTGAAGAACCTTGAACCTCCTGGAATATGGATTATAGACTCTTTGGATTATAGACTGCTGGTTTATGGTTTCTGTGCTGTAAGGAACTTCTACCACAAGTGCAGTAGAACTTTCTATTCGGGAATAAAGCCGTTTTTGGCATGTTTCTTCACAAGCTGCCAGAACGAGGAAGTGATAGACGAAGATAGAGATAGGTGAGGATGAAAGAAGTGGAAGGTGTGATGAGAAGGGTTCTGCCGATGGTTTGATTCTGACAGGTAATCTACAGCGCAGCGGTTCTTGTGTTTTGGACTCTCCTGTCAGATGTGAGCTGACAGTCACACGAGCATCTGACTGATGTTTCCACTTCTCACTCCCTGCATGTCTCAACAAGCTGTAACATCTCTTTCCTTCTCTCTCTCTCTCTCTCTCTCTCTGTCAAGGACAAGCTGTACTGCAGGAGAGTAAATAATGATGTGGATATAAATGGTTTTGAAGTTGATGTACAGTTCTGCTTGTAAGTTCACACAGCCCTCGTAAAACCTCCCATGAATTTGTCTATGCTTTTGAAAATATGATGGGCATAAACATCGTATTTGATTGTGAACTGCTGTTTCACTGTTATCTGAAAGTTTATATTTACATCTACATTCAAAAATAACCGAATTTACGCAGATAATCTTGTTTAAAAGTTGACATAAGCTCCTAATATTATGTCATTTTTTTGGATGGCTATGCAGTGTAACTTTTGTAAAGCTACAGACTATCCGTGACAAAAATGTAGTTGATTTCCCAGCATGCTTTGTGCATCTGAGCGCTTCCTACATTTTTACCATACTTTGTTCTGTGCATTAAAAGCATACAGAGATTGTGAGAGAAAGGAGAGCTGTCAAACTCGTCAAGTACAGACTGTTTTCATTGCTAAAGTCATGAGTAATTACAATCATTTAGAGCTGTGCAGACAAAGCCAAGACTGACACTAACAAACCTGCCTGCAAGGTTCCCAATATAAATGTCCTTTCCATTAGAGTTTTTTCAAATTTAGGTCTTTGCAAAGATTTCATCTGAGGGACTTTTTGTGGGCGAGGTCTTCAGAGATTGGCTTGGATTCACTTCCTAATGTGATGGACTCTTAGACTCACATTATGCCTTCCTGTAGCTCAACCTGTAGAGCCTTGTGTTAGCAGCGAAAAGGTTGTGGGTTCAATCCCAGGAAATGCAAGTACTGATAAAAAAAAATGTGGGCATTGAATTCACTGTAAGCTTAGATAAGAGTGTCTGCCAAATGAATTAATGTAAATGTAAATTTGTTGGCCAGAAGCGTAAAAAAATATTGGAAAATGTTTATTTTGGGTGAACGTATTCTTTAATGGTTACCATAATAATTGCATGGTATTCTGATGTACCTCAACGAATACAACAGTGTATAGTAAAAGTGCAAAAACGATGCTACTACCATAACAGTAACAAAATTATACTGTCATGTTAGTGGGATCATTTGCATGTACTGTATTTATTTAGAAGACACTTTATATAGTTACACATATTTACTAAATATATAAAGAAACATAGTACAGATGTTTCCCTATTATTCTGAAAGCTGATCTATATCTACAGTACAGTAGCTTCTGTTCAAAGGCTTTAGACTCCATTTGACTTATACTGGAGGCTGGGAGCTATTGATCTTTTTGAAGCTTTTTTGTAAAGGCAAAAAACACATTGAACAGTTCTCTCCCTCTTCAGATAGATTTGTTGAGATGGGTTGGTAACACTAGCAACTGGGTCGTCAAAAACGGAGGGGTGCTTGATGTTTCATTGTCTAAAAGGCCTGTCAATCGACTCGGCAAAAATAACCTTGTCTGGCTGGTCTCCAATTACAATGCCGAAAATGGCAAGAGAAATGCAATTCCTATTGATCGCTATCTCATTTAACAGCTCAATGACTGGGGCATCGGCCGGTGAGGGGAAGAAAAAGCACACGAGGCAATGACAGCGCCCCTACAGGCTGACCTGAAAGATGTGGTGTAAAGAGTAAGAAAAGACTGTATGAAAGATTGTATGAACAATGAAAAGAAGGCTGTGAAGGGGGGGGCATACATACAGTACAGGTTGTACTTTTTGAGTCAAATGTGTCCCTGTGGAACACAGAGACTGTTAAAGCAGAATTGTCATGCTTCTTAATCCCACACAATGAAACCCTTTTCATTTTCAAAGTCCTTTTGAAGTTTGACAGCCCAGTTTCTATTACTTTAACTGTATCTAACGGAGGTTTCCAGTGAGACTCACAGACACGCAACAACACCAGCAACGTGCAACACACACATAAAATGTTCAACTTTACACTTTATTAAAACATCTACCTAACGTTTCTGTCTGATTCGGACCCACATGAAGCTAAAACTTCCGTTAAAATGTGCAGAATGGTTTAAATCCTGCATCATCCTCAGGTGTAAGAACTTACAATAGTTTCCTAACACGCCATCGCTGAGCCAAACAAGTGTTAAGTTTCACATGGCTGGCCTGTCAAACAAAGCCATCTGCTAATTCTAACAAATGAATGGTAAGAAGGCAGGCTTAGCCGTGCCGTTATAAACACGCTCGCGATGGCCTTTCTTCCGCACGGATTTTCCTAAATGTCTGCATATGCAAGAGCCAGGCATTGGGAAATTCAAACGAGCATGTTAATTAATTAAGCATGGCTGAGTGGTGTTTTTGTAATGGGAGTCACTCTGAATAGGACAGAGAGATGGCCAAAGACAGACAGACAGACAGTCTGCAGTTAATTGTGTCAAGTTGTCTGTGTATGACCTCTAAGGGTGGATGTGCTTTGGAAAACAGGCGATGCTGTTCTTATATTCTTGTGCTGTAGTTTCTAGCACAGGGAAAATATTTTTCTAGGAATCATCACATCATTATATTCTACAAACTCAGTTTGACCTAATAGTAATTCAAAACATTACTGGGCTTTTACACCGGACCAAAAATGGGGCTATTAGCAAATTCCCAGAATGATGAATCTCCTCTTTCTGTTTTTCTAGGGCCAAACAAACAACCGTCAACCGTCGGTACAGAGTTTCATTTGCAGGGTCATGTGAACGTCATGTGATTGGCTCCTGGCTGGTACCGGCTGCTTTCAGTAAATGAAGCATGCTGGGAACACGCTTAAAACTGAAGGAGGTATTTCATGCTTGAATTGCTCAGAGATAAAAAAGCTTTATTATGAAACTTCGGTACGGGTCAGGGGGCATGAATAATTTTTTAATTATAATTAATCGCATTAAATTCTCATTAAACTGACAGACTTACACAAATCATTCTCCTAGAGGAACAAAAAATAAACCACTGGAAAACTGAAATGTTTAACCCAAATTAAACAACAAAAGTAAGTTGGAATGTCAAAAATGGCAAACATCATCTACATCAGGAGTAACCAGCAGTCAGGAAGTTTGCATCCCTCATAAGAAAAGCTGCAGAAAGACTATCTTCTCTCTTTCTTTCCCTCCTTTGTATCTGCCATTCTAATCAGGCCATTAGCATTAGCATGCATAGCACCATGAGGCAGGTGCCTCCCATCAGGCAACCAGATGCACCCCATCGCACTCCCTGCTCCATCCAAAACAGACCAATGAGAAAGCAAGAGAGGGTTTGCTGGGAGGCACAGCTAAAATTGCTCTATTGGGAAACTCTGGGTGAAAGATATATATGAGATTTCTCTATGCTAAGGCTAGCCTCTCTTTCCCCAAAGATTTTCCTTTGATGGTGTTATTCTTGGATTACGACCTTGTGACTTTACCGAACTGAACCTTGAAGTGTGATGCAGTTGCCAACATGTTCATTATGAGAAGATCTCTTACACTGACCTCATCAATGTCTTCTTATTACTTTCGGAAGGACTAAATTGCGAAATGCACCTCTCAGTCCCTCACGGTTTTCATAAAAAAATTCATAAAACAAAAATGGTTCAATTCTGATATCACCTGAAATCTGAGTCATCTTCAGCCGTAGTAGTATAATGGCAAAACAGAATGTAATTTTATTAAACTTTAAGCAAAACTGATTTAATAACTACATTTGAAAAAGCAATAATTTTCTTGTCATGTACTTTTTAGCATTCAAAAGAAACGGTCCCAACTAGTTAAGGAAGCATGAAATGTAACAATTCTCTGACTATCTTACTTAATATTGGATTATTGGATTTTTGAGGTTCAATGGATAAAAAAGCTGGTTAGGACTTGAAGATGACTAATTTAATTGCAAAGTTTCTAACCTACAGACTCTGTCAGAGCAAAATAAGATAGATAAATTAACTGCTCCAACTTTTCCATTAGCTGCTACATTGTGTGTAACAGAAGACGAATTCTGTCTATTTCAAACACAGGAACAGGAAAATATGGCCAAAACCTATAAATGCCCCACAAGGCTGCAAATCGGTCTTCTTTAGCCAGGGTGAATGAGTTTTGATACTGCCTGAAAGAAATCCTAGGGGCAGGTCAAAATAAAACAAATAGAAAAATGAAGATGAATGACGTGTAGAGGAAGTTAAATGTGGATTGGAAGTTGCAAGATGAAACCATTCGCTGTGGTTAAACGTTCGCAGGTGACCTCATCAGATACCTCTCCATTTTCAGTGCCGTTCAATCAGAGCGCATTGTGGTTGAAGTACACCCTTGCTTTTAAATGATTTTTAGACAAAAATGTTTCCTTCGCGCAGAATCTAAAACCAATGTTTTAGCATTCCATTGCTAATTATGCCACACAGGCTATATAATATGAACAAACGTACTGCCATTCAAGGCTGGACAAGACTAAATACCCAATCTGAACACTACTCAGTGACTACAATAGTTACACAATAATAGATTGGCCCCCTCTGTACTTTGTGGTGAGCTGACAAAGTGTATTTTTATACCGAATTACATGAATTCATGCATATTGAATGGCACAATTAGCACCGACTAACTGGGCAATGCGTATTTGTACAGAATCTGCAAATTCTTGCATAGGGCTTAATCAGTAGAGGGCCATTGAGTTTCACAGAGCCTTGCTGAAAGAATCAAGCCAAAGTTCAATGCTATTAGTAAAATTAGTAAAGTTCACTCTCTATGCTGATTGGTTGGGCAAACACAATTAATCATTGTTACTGTATATAATAGTAAAGGCTGAGAAAATGAAAGGATATCTATTTTCTCATCCTCTTCTTCCTTAAAACCTATTTTCTTCTCAATGGAACACAACAGGGGAGATTTAACAGAGCACCGCTCCTCTCGATACAGTTAAAGTGAATGGGGGCGGATGTTGCAAGTTTTCACAATTACCTCAGAATTACCATAAAAGCTGTACATAATATGTGACTCATGCACTTGTATATTTTAACATTTCAGCCACAATGTAGGAATTTAATTGCATATATAAACAAAATATGTTAAATTGTTCAACTAACCACACTTATCCTAGGTCACTTTTTCCAAGTTCATTTTTAATGGTGTAATAACGTTCTGTATAAGGCCAGTCATGAGGATTTAATGGACTTAGCATCGTCAATATCAAATTTAGCATTGACATGTCTGCACATATCTGAATAGCTAAATGCGAAGGACATTGGAAATTTATCTGAACTAACACTTAAAGTGTCTTAGATCATCTTTGTATCAATGTCCTTGTGGAACTGAATGAGCCATTTTGGAAGATGAAGCGTAAGAACGGCATTAACGCCCTTGCGATGAAGGTCTATCCATCTCTCCTTTACAGTTTTACTCAATTAAACATTGTTATTTAAGAACACGATTTCACCTCAGAGGGAGCCTTGACTGTGAGGCAGTACCTGGCAAAACATTTCGGATTGATCATTGATTTATTTACTTTAAATTATTTATCTAACAAAGCTATTCTTGTCTGAATTATATGCAGTACTGAAAAGGTAGATGAATGGAAAAGCGAATGAATAAACCCAATGAAAAGGAACGTATAGAGACCAGAGAGCGTCAGAACAGCCAGGGCGCTTGGACGAAACCACCCCCGTATTTTATCATGTTTATTGTCTGAAACCATCTGCAGTTGATAACCCTTGACTTAACAAGCTGTTACTCAGCTCAGGAGGGAGAGAAATCAGCCATGCTATAAAATGGCTCCTTCAGCTAGCGTACGCTTCCTCTACAGATCACGCTAATGGCAAAGGATTCGTTTTGAATGACAAAAAATGCATAGCCATGTTATGGCAGATTGACACAGTGTGAAATGAAGCTTAAATAAATTATTTCTATATGTATCTCTGCTATAAAGACCAGCCAAGCTTGGAATATTAGCCAGTTACTAGATTCATTCAGGAACGTAGTAGCTACTGAAGATGACTTGCCAGCATTGTCTATCTGAAGCTGGTTAACTATGGTATGAAGTCCTGCTGGCTAAGCTAGTAAGGAAGACCTGATAAAACCATTATACAACTCTGTATTTTGAAAAATAACAATGTTTCTTTAGGTTTGAAGTGTTCCCAGAGTATAAGCAGATGAGGAGTAGAGTTAAATGTTTCAGAGACTGAAAAGTCAGAAGAGAGGTTTGTTTTCACTCTTGCGTTGGGGTCAGTCTACACTAGGTTTCTCTCACCAGTGGATTGTGTGTTGTTTCCATACAATCATAGAACCATTAACTGTATGACAGCTACATTACACTCACAATCGTGACACTATACTGCATAGCAACATGGAATTAGCCGCAACAACCCATGGTACCCTTACTCGTGTGTTATAGCATAATTGGCTTTTTGAATGGAAAGGCCAAATGTGACACTTCTGTCACTCAAATCAATTTGCCACAGTCTTATAAAGGGGATTTTAGCTGCTTAAGCAAATTGAATTTGCTTGCAATTTACTTTATGACAACAGAACGACTCAACCGACGTATCGCAATCAGTGCTAGAAACGGAGGTGATTGCAAACCTTTGTCAGAAAGGCCGTCGCTTAGAAAAGGTAGTTATTAGTGGGGCAGCTTATTCGCACACACTCTTCCTAATAGTCAAGATGGAAATTTCCATTACGGGCAGGAAAACAGGGATAAGCAGTGCAAAATTGAAAAATCAACTCAATGGCTCCAAAAGTGCTATCAGGAGGGAGTGGTCTAAATCTGCATACTAATAAGCAAGTATTTCCAGGAAGGCCACCTCCAGCCTTTTCCAGGAAGTACCTCCAACCACTAGCCACGCTAGGTGCATGAGACATGGGACCATTGTGGTGATCATTAGTCCTGACACAGTCCACACAGGTGTTGTTTTACGCCTAACACTGTCCACGGTCTTTTGAAGACTGCCGAGTGGTTGAAGTATTTACAGAACGGTTTCCGAGCAACACTGGACAGAAGGCTGGAGTGCAGAGGTTGGTTTGAATGTACTTTGACTTCTTCTTGTGTGTTTGAAAACAACAGTTTGTAGGAAGCTGCGTCTTGTTGAACGGCTGTAAATGTGAAAGGTGGCAAGATTAAGTTTTTGAACTTTTGTTATATTTCAGATTTCTGGCCCCATGTTCTGCCATTACTTCAACATCGACCACTTGTATGTCCTGTAGGAAATGTGTTTTTTATTACAACTTACAGATTTTCACTTTTTATTTGTGTCCTGTGAAGTTTAATATATTTCTGCCACAGTCGCAGAGATTTAATCTTAGGATTATACATTTTAAGATTAAATGTCTGGGACTGGACCAGAAAAATAATAAGCTTCATATTACCGGTGTCAACAGTGTCGGTGAACTGTGTGCTGGATATGAAATATGACAGTACAGCAAAACATGAGAACAAAGTAAAAATGTTTATAAACCCCTTTTTCATTTTTAGGCTCTAATTCTTTCAATTATGTATAATAATTGTGCAAATTTAGTATACTAAAGAATTACAGCCTAAAAATGAAAAAGGGGTTTATAAACATTTTTAGTGCACATATATACTTATTATGTTATATTTACATTTATTCATTTGGCAGATGCTTTTATCCAAAGCGACTTACAGTGAATTCAAGGTACACATTTTTATCAGGACTTGCCTTCCCCTGGGATTGAACCCACAACCTTTGCGGTGTTAACACAATGCTCTACCAGATGAGCTAACAGGAAGGTTGTTCCTGTTATATATATTGTTATAGGAATGTTATATATATTCCATCTCTGATAATTTCGTATAATTTAGAAATGACACTACAAACAATGTATTAAACACAATTTTAGACTCAGGCAATGTTTATATATATCAGTATATACACA
>JBAJNP010000243.1:12260-42284 GCA_036877545.1 Yasuhikotakia modesta | reverse complement strand
TGTGTGTGTGTCATTTATTTGTAGTTTGCTCTGCAATGCATTGATGATTATGATTGATGGAAGAGGAAAATAAAAAGTTTGTTTTGTGCAAATGCACAATCTCACGGTAACTCGGGTCTCTGTGTGGCATTTAAAGCCTCACAAAGGTAGCTTCAGAGCTCACCGAAAGAAAAAACAAAGAGAAAGAATGAAAAGTATATTTACTAATGCAGAAGATAATCTTGACAGATGGCAGGAACTTGGAAAAAATTAATAAAATGGAGAATGAGAAAGAAGAATCTTGCATTAATACACAGGAGGGCTCAGCACTTTATAGCTGGCTGAAGGGACTTCTAATGGCAAACTGTCTTCAAGTCCTGAAGTCATTTATTAGTTAGGGCAAGGTAGTGCTGGGCTGGAGATGTAGTCTGAGAAGCACTCTGAAGGCTCTTTCTACCTGAAAGGGTTGAAATCCCTCTTGTACTTTTAGTTTACCTCAGACTTTGTTTTCATTAGACTCCTGCTTTAACCATCTGGCCCTGCAGATACATTCCTTCTGATGTTAAGATCTCTTGGTGGTTTCAAATCTCTCTAATAAATGAAGGAACAAATTCCCCAATGTTTCCATTAAGTAACAAAAATGTTGTAGGAACATTCACAACATCCAGTTTTTTAGATATTGTGTTAATGTTGTTGCTTGGTCTTAGGAACGTTGTTTAATCATTTTGAATTCTGTAACATTTTTTAAATGTTTCACTAAGTATTTAAGACTATTTAACTATGTTAAAAACATTTCTGATACATATGATATATTGTTGTTACTGCAAGAACGTTTTGATAGCTTTGAAAGAACTTTGAGAGAACATTAAGCCAACATTCTGTGAATGTTTTCTGCTAGCTGGGGAGGTTGTGTTCATCTTGAGAAGATACTGGAGGCTGAACGTTTAATCTTTGGGTCAAGGAGGGATTTTTCTGAGGATTGTAATGCAATTGTGTTTATATTTTGCTTAAGTGTCATGTCTTTTACTTTGAAGTCCTGTTTTGTAGTCCATGTCTCTGGTCTTTGTAGTTTTTACCGTAGTCCCACCCTAATTGTCTCCAGGTGTTCTGTGGTTCCCCTGCTTAGTATGTGTAGGTATACCACTGTGTTTTCAGTGGTAGTTTCATTGGTTTTTGTTTAGTTTGTTTGTTGTTTGTGTATGCTATGCAGATATACACTTGATTCTGAATATGTTTGTCAGGAAGGCCTTATGGTTTTTGCCTTGGGGGAAAAACAGCTATTTGCCTGAGTTTGCTGTTTTGTCCACCATATTGCTTGGTGTCACCAATTGTTGTCAAAAGCAATAAAAAATCAGCAATTTTTCAGTCATTTTAATCATTCACAGTGTTACCGTTGAGCTGTTATTTTTACAGGTACATAATTAAAACATGTCATGGTGTTTCATGGTTTTGAAAAATGTGCACAAGAACACAAAAAATGTGTTTTAAAATAAAGTTGTCAGCTATAATGGCGCATTTTAAAGACACGCTTGGTGACAAAGTATGCAATTATTATAGCAGAACTCAGTCTGGGTCCCACTTAAAGGCCTTTATTGTTAAGGGCACCCTGAACAAGCGCCCAAGGTTGTGTTTCTACTGCTGCCATTAAATCCATGGGATTTCTGACATGGTTGACTTTTTAAACCCCAAACATTAAGACGGATTTACCCACCATGTGACAGGCTGGGTGCTAGGGTGGAAAATTGGTCTGGCTTTTGAGCGGGAAATGCTGAGAAATCTGTAGGTGAGTTGGGCTTTGTCTCAGAGATGTCAGGGGAATGCTAACTTCTTGTGGCATGGTGAGCTCTTACTAAACAGAGCATGCAGTTTTTGAAGAACGTTTGGGCAATAAGTAAGAGTTTGGAGAACAAAACTATAAAATATAAGTAGCGCTGATTTGGAGGAAAGAAGATTAGCTGATGGTTTCTGCAAGGTTACAGCTCGCTGAGAATCCTTTAGCATAATTAGCTTTGCTTAAATTTGCGTGTAATGGTGTGACATTGTTGGTTTAAAAGGTGAGGTTTTGACAAAGATGCATTCAGGCGAAATGGAGTTCTGAAGGTTAGCTTTGAGGCACCTTAGTATATCGTATAATGCTAATGTTAAGTGCTTTATATCAATATATCTTTTTTTCACTCTAGGGGCTCAATATATAAGACTGTCAGAGGAGTTAGAAAATAACTAATTGTGAAAACAGCTTTGGCAATTAATGCTAGCAGCTCACAAAACCTACACATCAGTCTAACCTGTTTATCTCAGCTAAATCACAAGGGCATTTGCCCAAGAGAACCATCAAGATGTTACTTGTGGTATTAATAAGAATATAAATGAGACACCTAAATGAATACGGTGTATCTAATTTAGTAAAGTTAATTGGAAGTAATCCAGTGTGTTTCAGAAGAGAATATTATGCATTCAGTTTGAGTTCTGATGCGCTGAGGTTAGATTTCACAGATGCAATCGTTCATTGTAAAGCTAATGTTTTAAGACCACAAAACTGCTATAGTACGTATATTAGCGTAGTTTGTTTGGCTAATATCAAGTCATCAAGACATCACTAACCTAGCTAACTATTTTAGGTTGTAAGAACATTTATGTAATGTTTCCAATAAGTGAAAATGTTTTGAATGTTTTAGCAACGTTAAACTGTCAGTTTTTATACATTGTGGTAACAATTTAAGAATGTTTTTAGCTCTGTAATGTTTTAAAATGTTTTGCTTACTTAAGAATAATGTTTTTGATTTATGATATATATATAACATTAAAAAAGTTCTACTTAAATTACAGCAATAATGTTTTTTAAAAACTTTGAGAGGTGAAAAAAGTGAAAGAAAATATAAATGTATTATATAAAAGTACATCATCCGTTTCAGACTGAATCAGAACAATTAAAAACATGATGTATTGTTCTACCATATTACAGTAATATCACCCTGTTCTTTTTAAATGGCGTTATTCTCTGCAACCTTTACTAATATCTATAGTACGTTCTGTAAATTACATTTTAATTGAGAACATATGTATTTGTCCGAAGCATTCGACACTTAAACTGTTAAAGCCACAAACTCCCCACAGAACAGCCCTAAGCTAAGTGTCTTGTTGACTGATGATAAACCTAATTGTGCCTAGCGATACCTCCTAGCGAAGACCTGAACCCTTAACCTTTACTGTTATCCATCAAACCTCAATCTTCCACCGTCTGTCCAACTTCAAAAGATTAATGACATCACTTCCTGTCTACACTCGCGAGAGCCGCCTGTGTCAATAGTTCCCTTAGAGAAATCACAGGCCCTTAAGTGTGTCGGGTTAAAATGAGTTAACAGAAGTTTGCATTAGTTGGAGGTGACGTGTTTTGGTTTCTCTGTTTGTCTTGCAGCTGATTGGCCACGAGATTTGCGTGTGCCAGCAGCCGCTGTCCTGCAAGTCATTTGTCAGCGGGATGAAGTTTCTCTTGAAGGTGTACAATTACCTCAGGCTGAACACAGGCAAAGACGGGGCCAAGGGTTTTCGGTGCTTCACTTAAACAAAGGCAAGACCCGAATAGCCTGGAAATGACCCTTGGAAGATGGAAGACTGGAAAGGCTAATAAAATGTCTCATTGGCATACAGCCCTTTTTATTTCTACCTTTTTATCATCTTTTTACTCATTCCTCTTATGTTGTTTCTCCAGTCGTACTTCTGGTTAATATCTGTGTACTATGTGTTGTTTTTTTTGTGAAGTGAATCCATCCATGATTAAAAGACCCAGTTTAAACTTTAAATGCATTTTTTTTTCATAGAATATTTGCATTGTTTGGCATGTATTACAAAATGTTTTTTCTTATTCTGTTGGTAAATTGTTTTGTAAAATATGAACCTCGCTAAATGTTGTTAGGTTTATAAAAAGAGCAACAACAAAGTTATTTTCCATGTTAATAAGTCTGTGGTTGTGTATCTCTAAGGATTATGAATTGTGGTGTTATTTTATAGGACTTAAAAATTATAAATGCATATTTCACACCAACTTGTGGCTACTGCAAAACATTGCTTTACTTTTATATAATATATGTAATACCCACAGAAAGTCATTAGCATTCGTATATATCTGCATGGCTAAACCAGCAAAAACCAGTTTGATCTTAAAAATGTTTGCTAACATTCTGTACGGAGAAATAAAAAGAGGTTTCTGCTTTCAGAACTGTTGCGCTCTATCATGATATATGTAATGCATTGCGATGCTGTGGCGTATATCACGTTGTGAGGTAGTCTGCGACACACAGTTTTTACGAGACTTTGCTTTGACATGTTTGTACGGCTTCATCCGGCACAGAAATTACACCTGCCACCTCAGCGCTGCTTTCGAATTTCTCCTAGTTCCTCTTTGCAGTGACCTCCTATTGCCTCAGCCTAATTCATTAGGACATGGGTGTTTGTTTTGGCATTTTTAGATGGCTCGCGGTATCATTAGTAACACGGCGTTAATGTGCATTGATTTTTGAGGCCAGGGTGCTACAAACTGGTTGCTAGGTGGCAAGATTTAAGGCCAATTGCACGACAGGCAAAACGACTTCCTTTGTAGCTAATGAGGTATCTGAACGCAATACCCTTGTGCTGTCGCCATGGAGACCTGACAAAGAATGAACGCAACTATTCGCTGTTCTGAGAGTGATGGAGTGCAGATGTGTGGGGCGGCTCGGGTGGGAGGGGCAAGTGGGGTGAGATTTAGATGTCTGTCTGTAAGTGCTGAGCAAACTTTTATTTGATTCATCTTTGTTATTTTTCAGGCTGAAAGTTACTCTGAAAGTGTACGACAGCAAACGCTTCAATCTGAACTATTTTGCGTGTTGTAGCGTTCCTGTGTGTGTGTGTGTGTGTGTGTGTGTTGCCATGGGAACCAATACAAAATAAACCCACAGAGGCTCATTAATAGTTTTACGAGAATTAATACAATTCTCTAATATGTTTTTTTTAAATGTGTCAAATTTTTCCTAAAATTAGAAAATGAGAGAGATTCTTAGCATACAGTAAGAGCATAGCTCACATTTTTTGTAAATAGCGCAGCTCAGAAAATTTGGTATTTGGATTTTTGACGTTTCTGACTTTTCATTTTAATAGTTGTGCTCAGGAAACCGTCTGCAATTAGGAGATGCTTGAGGTTTCTCAAGAGATACAGGAAACAGCAAAATCTGAATTTTTTTCTTCATTTCAAAGTTGGCAAAAATCCAAAGTGAGTTACAGTGCATTTAAGCTACTCATTTTAAACTGTACATGTGTACACAAACCTAAAACCTTTGTGCTGCTGTTATCAGAGTCAGAGTTACAGGACCCTGTTATCCTGTAGCTGTATTTATTATAAAGCAACGAGAATCAGTTGAAACCACCGAGACATAATTTTATGTTTCTTTCTTCTACAGCGCATTCAAAAGTACATCTATTGGCCCCTTAAGTACTGAGGTCTGCTACAGCCAGAGCGCACAAGGGCCCACAACAATGCTTTTGTGATGTATTAGCCATGCACGCCTGTGTACTTTTGCCTACCTGTGCAATGTTTTCCTGCCCTTAGTTTTGTAACATGCTTGAATTTGAAATGGTAAACAACAAAGTATACGGCACAAAAACTTAAACTCGCCCCTTTTTCCTGCAGCACTCGTCCACGGATTAGCTCTCAGTCTCCTGCGTTTCCAACGAGTGGCAGATGAAATTGTCGCAGTGGTTTCACGTCGTCACGTATTACCATAAAGAACACATCCAGATAGCGTGACGCAGCCCCTCCTCATTCTCTGTGGACCTCTTCAGTAGCAGAACTGTGGAAATGATCATTCTAATACATGCAAAGTGCGTTTGTGGCATTAGCGCTCACTTTACACAATGCAATTTAGATAGAAGTGCACTTATCACTCATATAATTTACAGTGCTTGTATTGTGGCTGTTATGATTTGGAGAGTGCGAAATCCTGTCGAATTAGAAGCTGTAGTGTTTGTTTTGTAGTGACCAGAACTGGTGTTAGTAACATGCACAAATTCCAATTCTTTAAAAACAGGCTGAAATAGCCTCTGCGTTTGCATTGTGTTAATGTGGTTAATAAACCATCAAGATGTCAAGGAGATTCTGGTTGAAAATCACGTTTTTTTTGCTACATGTATACAAAAGAAGTGATTCAGAACAAGGACAAAATCAGCTTCCATTTTTAGTTGTTGGTGATGCACATGTGGGTGTTGAATTGTCAGATCTTCATTCTGTGGCCTTGGGCATTGCATTTGTATTCAGAGATGCATGCGACGGCATGTGTATACAAATGCATAATCGCATGAAAGATCGCATGAAATATAAACATTTGTTTGCATGCTTTTTTCTTCCCTCTGGTCAGATCAGATGTTTGATCAGGGCTGTCTGACCACTCGTGGCACGTGTGACAGGTTTAATCGGCACCGAAGACATTCTTAAACACGCTTTTCATTCTTTTTTTCTGTCGTTTTCTCAGATGCGTGGGAACAATCGCAGCCTCATTTTGCTGCATGCCCTTGTGGAGCAGATGATGTTGCAGGAATAGAGTCTGACCAGCTTGTGGAATTGTGGGAAATTTCATTGACAGAGAAGATGTGTGATTGAATGTCTGATGATGTTTTCAGTGTTTTTGCTGCAGCTTCAGTTAAAGGCCTGACAGTGGAGGCACGTGAGCGTCTCGTCTGAGGTATTTTGCAGCAGCGATGCATCAGACCTGCTTGTGTACTTTACTGCTTGAGAGAGCGATGATAAAATGAGCACTTTTAAGAGAAACTTGTTTTATTTAACACAGATATCACACTTTAAATAGTCATAAATCACACTTTAAAAATGCCCGCCATAAGCCCCACCCACACCATAATAACTATTACTGGAACAAACAAAAATGGAAGATGTTCCTGTAGCTCAACTGGTAGAGCATTATGTTAGCAGCGCAAAGGTTGTGGGTTCGATCCCAGAAAACACAAATACTGATAAAATGTTGACCTTGAATTCACTGTTGGATCAAAGCATCTGCCAGATAAAAGTAAGATGAACGAAAGAATTTCTGTACCACCAATGAAAGTTGTTGTATTTTTATGAAAACTATTCTAAGTTCTAGCTCCAGCTACTTTAGCAGAACCTGCAGAAGTACCTGCTTTAGCTGTGTGTGTTCAGAACGGAATCAATGCTAAGAGCCTCAGAGCCTGACAGAACTCGGATCTCCAGACCTGCTGTTTAGAGCGTCGCCTCAATCACATCGCCTCATCTGTAGCTCTGGTTGTTTGTGGCCGTGAAGACGTACGACAGACTCTGGGCCAGCTGACGAAGAGCTGTGAGGAGATGAGGACAGTGAACACTGACATATTGGTAATCCCTGAGTTATTATTTCAATATCTTCTGTTGTGTTGCCGTGGGAGATAGATGGGTTTGTCGCAGGGCTGTGTGAAGATCTGCCTTTCTCTGTTTATCTATGCCAGGTGGACTGAGGGAGAGAATATTTCTGCCTAGCCATTCCTCAAGGTTACAAAAAGGTTTTTCTTTGTGCTGTGAGAAACCGGATGCTCGATCGAGTGTTATTTATGTTGACAATTTTCTATGATGTTTATGAGTGTGTTCATAGTGAATGATAGTCACTAAACACGCCACGGACGCAGAAAATGGCTCTTGGCTCTTTCTGTGGGGCCCAAAATCAAAAATAAGCAAAGTTGCGTCTCACAATGTTTTTGTTTTAATTAATTCTGTCGAGTTTTTATTGTGCAGTGTTATGGAGTAATTCTGTTGTGCAACAGCAAATTAGATTTTTAAATTCAACTAAATTACAAGAAAAAATAAAAAATAGAAATGCAATTAAAAATGATCACAGTTTATATTGGGTGTCTTTAAATACTTTGTATTTACATTAGAAAGGTAGTACTATCTTTGTTCTGGGTGGGTTTAGGGTTAAAGGTCGTTTTTTAGGGTTAGGGATCAGGTCAAAAGTTCAAGTTTTCTTGTCTAGATACTTTGTAGTAAAAAACACACATATAAACTATAAACCATAAAATAAGACCAAAAAATCTAAACTTACATTTAACATTAGGAATACAAGAAGAAAAATTATTTAGCACAACTTTGCAGAAGTGTGAGACATTTTCTTGTGTACATGTCAAAAGTTAAGCCTGCAATTCTACATATGAAATTTGACAACCTCACTCTCAAATTGATGCATTTTTTTTGTTTTGCATCAGGCAGTATGTGCTATTTTACAGTGTAATTGCTTCTTGTTTATAAACATCTCAGTGGAAAACACGTCAGCACCCGAAATATGCAGCTTACCTGATTATAACCCTAAAGTAAAAGAACGACATTTTATAGATGATCCCTTTTCTCAGTTTGCAATGTGTCTTTTCCCCTTGTCCCAATTTTCTCCAGGACTATCTGTAATCTCAGGGTAAGGCAGCGCTACACTGTGAACATTTGGCCCTTTGTGAGTTTGACAGGCTGAAAAGTGAGTCTGTTGCCAGGGATGAGAATTGCTTTAAGTTTTACAATTACAGCTCAAACTTTTAGCCTGTGGCACAAATACAGAAAACAGCAACTTGGAACAGGCAGCGGTGAGACAGAAACAGAGAGAAATTGCTAAGAAATGAAAGAAACTGGATTTTGGCCATAAGACTAAGAGTTTATATTTCATAGTTTATCAGCACTGAGGTTGTAAAACATTCTGATATTTCAGCCATTGTGACTTTACAGGACTATTTTGTAGCTCAATTGAACAAATGCACCATTTTTATTACCCACTGATTAATGTTTTGGTGTAATTTGACAAGCTAACAGGGAATGTTCCCAGAATGTTGACTAATGTTCTCTAAAAGTTCTCTTAACGTTATCAAAAAGCTCTTGCATGAATGTTGGTAGAATGTTTGTCTGTCAACACATATCATTATCAAAACACACTATTCTTAAATAGTTGGTGAAACGTTTTAAAAACATTACAAAATTGACTATGAACAGAAACACTGGATGTATCCCAGGGTTGGCGTTTGCTTTAATTAAATGTTGGCAAACTGAATTCATTCTGAATTCAAACAACCCTGGATTCATTTTCCAAGCAGCGGCAAATGATGCCGCTGAGGCACATATCAGTTTTGTTTTCTTGAACTGTACATGCAGTTAATCTCTGGATTATTCTCATCGGTTTGGTGGAAAAGTTCAATTAAAGTTCCAGCAGCTGAATGGATTCCATCAGTGGACTTTAGGTTCTCCGAATCTCTTTATGGCCTTGAGGTTGTGTATTTTTTTGGGTGACACAGAACTGAAAATCTGCATTTCATGTTATTTGAAATTTCCTCGTCTTCACTCTGTCTGCAGAGGATTCACCAAGAGGACAAATAACAGAGAAGTTAATTTCTTTTGAAGTCTGAATGTATTTGAATAACACAATTTATTCGGATTTACATGCTGTGTGTGTTTGAATGAAAACCTGCCGTATGTGTCTGACCAGAAATTCTATCGTTTTCTCCTGGTGATTTCTTGAACGAAAAATACAACTTTTAAATCTTTAAAGACATTTAATCGTGTAAGAAAATAGAAACTTCTATTAAATGAGCCTAATCTATCTCCCAAAGCCTTGATTTGCATTGATAGTGATTTTAATTGAAATAAATCACAGAACGCTTCTAAAACCGTTCAGTTGTCACAGAAAATGTGCAGCACTGTCACTATGTTCAGTGTTTTATTGTCGCCTCGTACCGGCTGAACGTTCTGTGCTTAGACATTTTCAACATTTGGTTGTAAATGAGAAAAAACCTTATTACATTCCCAGGATTAGAGATGCATGCTTGTTCTAATTCTAATTATATTACCTGAGATATATCAGTGACATTTGTTTGTAAATGGCTGCAGATTAAATCTGTTTGTTATCTTGCATACAGAGATGCTTACATTTTATATAAATGCTTATGACTGGCAGCTGGAACTGCTGAGAGCAGGTTTTAATTGTGAATGTGTTGCTGTCTAGCGAGTGTTAAGAGGAGGTTTTTTGAAGGTTTCATGCTTTACAGCATGAGGAGGCATTAGAGTGGTTTATAAATTCAAGGTCTGCTGGTCATTATTTTCACACAAATCTGTGTGCAACCGAAAGGCTGTTTAGGTGAGATCTTCAAATGATGAGACCTTGTTTTGTGTTTTCACAGTGTAGGTGGTCGGGTTTGTGAAACATTTTTTTGGGTTGAGCTTTGAAGTGGTGTTGGGTAATGTCCATTATCTGATATCTTAAATTGTGTCGGTTTTTTAAAATCCCATAGACTTGCTGTGAAGGAGAGAATCTCTCTTTGAAGGAGAGATTTTGGGGTGAGATTTTATGACTTGGGCTTGTAAATAAACACCCACTGCATTTTGATATGTGTTGTTTAAAGGTGCAATAAGCAACTTCTGAGAACTGTTGTTAAAAACTTTAGCACAAATCATTTTCTGAGTCTTCTATACATCCATGTGTGTGTTGAAAAAAACATTTTAAAACATTCATCTCTTAGCCTATCAGCAAAGGGTCGGTCACCGAATAGCATGTTTGTTATATTGAGGGTGGAGTAAGAAATGCTTGTTTGATTTCTCAGAATTCATAATCTTATTTAAAACTTAAAACTGTTGTTGCCTGTAAAAACCTGCATAGCTTTGAGATGTTTTTATTTATTTGTGGGATTGCATGTCTTCCAAATCAGCATCCTAAAGGAAATTACCGACAGAATCTCATTTTGAAAGTAGATGTAGTTCTGCACCTGCAAAACTTGCCCGATTAACAAAAATACTCATTAGGAAACTCTTTATGAAAATGGCTTTTGCTAATAACAGCATTTAGCTGTTGGTTCATTTAGAAATTTCCATGGTAACATCTAAGCTCCAGAGGTTTGCTTCCGTTGTGTTTGGTTCGTTTCTTGCCGTTCTTCATTAGCGTATTAAACATATAGCCAGTGCCTGTAACCCCGTAGCCAGCACAGCACACTAGCATTTAGACTGAAGGATCACTCTAGCCAAAGTGCTCAGCTGTGACCCCTTTGTGTAGACCTCAGATTAAACAATTTCTCTTGGTCTTCTTTCGTAAAACGGCTGCCAGGGGTGAAAACAGGGACCCAGGAGTCTGCCAGTCTTTGTCAGCCTGGACAGTCGTGCCAAATTGGGACCAAAAAATTGCTTTTACCATGGATTTGAGTCGCCCCATCACAGGTAACGAATGTTCTGCCTCAATAATACTGATGCGTGATAAAAATAACATGATTAGAATAATAAACAACATTTTTAGCTGCCAAAGTTCTGCTTTTATCTCAACTTCTCCAGTTTCTTCTTATAAGAAGTTCTAAGTGATTTTTGAAAGCCACTGACAATGTTGTGCTGCAAGTTTCATTGATTTTATGATGTATGGAAATGTTTTAGTCTTTTAATCCTGAGCTTAAAGGAACGGTTCCATCATAATTTACTCACTCTCACTTCTTTCAAATCTGTATAAGTTTCTAAATGTTGTGTAAAACAAACCAAGCCAGTTTGTTGTTTTTATGTAAAAAAAATCACAAGGTGACCACAAACCGTTAAACTCCAAAAAAGTTTAAAAGTTGTTTTTATTTAATCACATTTCTATAAAGCTGTATGACCACTGTGTGTGATACACAGTAAACACACGTTGTGTGTCATTTAATGTCACAATGTCATTTAAACTGCATTATCAAACTGCTTATTGTAATCAGTCATGTGACACACAAGAACCAATAGGCTTACTAACTGATCCCAAATATTGTACAATACATCTTCACACTTCTCGTTTGTTAATGGGATTTGGGAACTGCAGTAGAGAGGTTTTATTGAATTATGACTTGTGTATAATGGAATGTTTTGAGATAAAGTCACTGTATGGCTTCAGAAAAGCCTAATATAAAGTCATACGTACTATTTCTGTGTTGCCTTTTGTGCTTTTTTGAGTTAAACAGCCTGTGGTCACTGCATTCTTTTCTTATAGGAATTTATTGCTAATATACCACACACAGGGCTGGAACAACACAGGGGGAAGTAATGGTTGTACTGTTTTTGGTTTTCAATAAATATGTTATGAGTAATGATTTCTTGTTTAGCTCATGGGAAGTAAGGGATTTGCTCATTTTAAAGTTTTTTGTCCGTTTCCTGTCAGATTTATTTGGCTACCCTCAGAAGTCTCTTTGTTTAAACTCCAGGAGGATCTCAGGTCTCCATTTGATGGATTTTAATGCCATTTATTATCTAAGTCAATGTCAGTTCTCACTTTAAGCCTTTCTCACCCAAACCCTGCAGCCCCGGACTCACTCTGCGCTGCAGGCTAACCGCTAAAACGCACGATTTTATCCTCAAACAAACATCTAAGGTGCTTTTCTTATGAGTCTGGCACTGTGAGCTGTGTTGATCTCTGCATAACCCAGTGAATCATAGCTTCACTCTTAGACGGTCCCGTGAGGTTTTTCTTTCTATAATTCCACAAACGGCGTCTGTGGGGTCACAGAAACTAGCCTTTTCTTCACAGTTTAGACGTGTCTACCTGGCTGAGAAGACGTGTAGCTTGTAGGTCACAGAAGGTTGATTCATTTGCAGAAACTGAAGTCCAACTCGTTTATCTTCTCCCAACCAGAAATAGACTCACTACTGTCTGCCGGCTGCTGTCCTGAGAACAGGTCCAACAAAATCCAATAGCCTTAATCAAATATTAACTCCTCGTGCCGTCATGCGCGAGTCTGATTTGGGTCTTTTCTTGATACAGACTGATAAAATATCATCAGCTCTGGACACTTTGTATTTGAAGGAATGGAGTGATCTGAAAATGAAAGTTCTCTCATTATTTGCTGGCTGTCCTGTCATTTTGACTCATATGTGATTAATTCTTTCCACAGAGAAAGTTTAACAACCACCGTGAGATTGTTTCAGTTCAAATTTAGTGATAAGTCTATTAAGTGGACAAAACACTATAAAACTAGCCCACATTCCTCAGATGCTACTGTTTAGATATAGCAGGTGTTTGTAATGGCAAAGTAATGGGTTTTATATATATATTATTTGAAAGATATGTTGAGTGGGTGAAGTGAATATCTATCTATCTATCTATCTATCTATCTATCTATCTATCTATCTATCTATATATATATATATATATATATATATATAAATACAGAGAGAGAGAGAGATGATAGATAGATATTCACTTCACCCAATCAACATATCTTTCAAATAATATATATCAATATACAAAATATACATCACACCTTCAATGTGGTGAAATTTGCTTTCAGTGCTGATAAATGTTAAACGTTTTCCAAAAACATGAATAAAATGTTTCCTTGTGCATGACCTGTTTTTGAAAACACCGTCCAATCAAATTATCCCCATTATCTTTAATTTAACAAACAGTAAGATGAAGGTTACAGTCTAAGGAAGTTTCAGATTTGAACACCACTGCCCAGCATTCGTGAATGACTCTGATTCAGAGTTTTGCAAGGTCTCTATCTGAAACATTTATGAATATTGAAATATGAATGGCCACCTCAGATGTAGTGCTTTGCAGAGCATGAGAAACGTACATTGTTAATGTACATAACTGTACTGTTACTGTACTTGACTGTTCTGTACTGTACTCTACTGTACTTTACTGTATGTGCTGCACTGCAACACTGTCGCATTGTTTTCCTGCGAACATGTGAAACAGAGCCCAAAAAAATAAAAGTATCAAATTTAACAGCCCGTATTTATTCTTTCTTCGTCTTCCCGAGCAACTCGTCGGTTTCCCAGGCGACTTAAGCCTTAATTTGAGCTTGCAAATATTCCATCTTTAATTTGCTCCGCAAATGAAGAGCTGCGTTGAAGTTCATTCGATGCATCCTCCGGAGTGCCTGAAATCAACAATGAGTTTGCAGGAGTACAAAATGCATTATGCATTTCTCATGGACTCCTTGGCCCCGCGGTTTCATCCCTAGATCCTCTTGGAAAAGTCTATTCATTAACAAGATCAATGGCAGTTTACGTTGACTCGATTGCATGACTCTGCATTTGTTTATTGAGTCCTGATAAACTCGTTTCGCTCGTGATGTTGCGTATTGGAAGATGCACATTGAGAAAACTGCATTGACATTAGAGCAAAACAACATCCGGGGTTCCAACCTGAGATAAATAAACTCATAAAAGCAAATATCATAACACTTCATGGCTCTGTTATATTATGCATTATATAAGTGCTTGTCTCTATTTTAATGTTAAGTGTAGTTTTTTCGACAACTGCTGTAGTTCTAGGGGCCTGTTAACCTTTAATTTGGTTTTCTTCTGAAAACCAGCTATTTATTTTTGTACGCTTGTATGTTTGTATGTTTAACATACAAATGTATGTTTGCATTTGTATGTTAAAGTGGACACGTTGTTACGTATGGATGAGGCGTGTCAATAGTTTGGGGGCGTGGCCAATAAGATTATACTACTATTTAGCATATTGCTTTAATTATTATTCTAATTAATTATTGGTTCATCAATTAAACAATCTGACAATAATACTTGCATTGCATTGCTTGTTTTATATAACAAACACCAAAACTTTATGGCGTGGCCTTGGAATTAATCTGACAATATAAATATCATTTATTAATAAAATATGCATAGTAATAAAACGACTATTTAAACTCCAAAAACATTGTAAAATGTTCTTCTGTTACTCGAAACATAGTAACAGAAGAAAGTTTGCACAGTCCCACAACTGCATTGAAAAGCATCTGATGTTACGCAATGAAACGGGTGTCTCGACTCTCACAGGGCGTTTGACTTAAAGGTGCGCGCGCGCTCTCATAATGTCCCTTGGTTCCGCGGGACAATAACGTCTCCAGATCTTCCAGAGGGAGTCATTAGGATTTTATTAAGCTTACCTTTTAGTGTGGTGGTGCAAAACTAATATGGACAAAAGGTGGGGATTGCACAGGTAGTGCGGTAAACTCTGTGCGCGCAGAGGGAATATTTGCGCGGAGCCGCTAGGAACGTACGGACGACCTGCGCCTCTCCAAACCTAAGAATCATTTAACTAGCTAAAATAAGTACAAACCTTAAACATGACTATAGAAATACGTCCGTCTACGTGCAACATTTAGTGGTTTGTAATTCCGCGTCTAGTGTTCGTGCTGATGTTTGGAGTAAACGTGCGCAATCCAGGGACAGACGCGAAGTGACGGGACCCTGTGAGCCGCTTGGATCTTGGCTGCGCTGGAAATCTTTCATCATGGTGTTGATAAAGCCCTTTAAGCGGGTGTGTGTCGACTGTGTGGCTTTTTTATTCTGCTTGGCCGTCATGTGCGAGCTCGTTTCGGCTCAGAATGACACGGAGCCCATAGTCTTAGAGGGAAAATGTCTGGTGGTGTGCGACTCGAACCCTGCCGACTGGAAGAGCTCATCGTCACCGCTCGGCATCTCCGTGCGCGCAGCCAACTCCAAAGTGGCTTTTTCTGCGGTCCGAAGCAACAACCACGAGCCGTCCGAAATGAGCAATAAAACAAGAATCATATATTTTGACCAGGTATGACGACTTGCATGGCTTACCAAGTGAATTTTACGCATGTATGTTATGCATGATGTTATGAAGATTTGGTGCTTATATTTGCGATTACGCATAAGAGAAAATCCTTATTTGAAAAGTTGGTTTAATAGTTTTGATAGCTTTACATAAACGTTGACGTAACAAATATTAATAATGACTGTATTTACGTAATTTTGATATGGGGCATCTTAGTGCTTTGATATATTGTCAGTGTTTGTGTAATGACGAAATATTTGTTGCTTGTTAAAGTAATATTTGTTTTTCTATCATAACACAACACAACTATAACAAAATTGATAAACATTATAGAATATGATATACAGTGATACTGACATGTGGTTTATAGAGCATCATTTAAAGTGTTATGTTAGTTTTAAGACAAATTTCTAATTAGGTGAAACTTATTTTAAGAAATGATTACATTACAGGTATGAAGCAGAGAACTTACAAGTTAAATCTGACCATGTCATTTTCAATTCAAAGCAAGAAAGTAAAACTGCAATGAGGGGCGCCACTCTTTGCTAAAGAACAAGAGACCATGTAACAAAATGAATGAGACAAAATTAAGTCGTGCAGAGCATGTCTAATTTAACACAGTGGACATAAGAGTTTGTCTTTCACAGCCGTAACACAGAAACTCTAATTGTTAATGTCAAAATGCATTTGAATGCTTTAACTCTAATTCATAAATAATATGTATTATGTCTGACAGTAATGTGAACTAAATGAATAATGCATGTTTCTCTGTTTCCTGTATAGGACACAAGTATGTTACACCATTGTAAAGAATCATAATTAATAACTTAAACTGTCACAACTGTAAGGGGGAGATTTTGTTTATTAATTGAATTGTTTGGTGGGCTTGAGGTCATTTTATTGTATCTGCGGTGCATCCGTCCTGGTTTCTGCCCATGTTAAGCTGTCTAAGGGCTTGACGCATGCTATACTGAAGCTTAGCTTTTAGCCATATGAGTCTTAAGCTATTAGAGTGAGAAATGTTTAAGAATGGGCTGAATTTATGACATCATTGTGTTTAAGATTATTCTAATAAGTTTACAAAAAACAAATATGGATTTTTGAGGTAAATTGGAGGATTTGCATAATAGTTGTCTTAAGTTATATTTATTCATTTGGCAGATGCTTTTATCCAAAGTGACTTACAGTGAATTCAAGGTGCACGTTTTTTATCAGGACTTGCCTTCCCCTGGGATCGAACCCACAACCTTTGCGGTGTTAACGCAACGCTCTACCAGTTGAGCTAACAGGAAGGCTATATAGTTATATATATTCTCTCTCTATCCCCGCAAAGTGATATAGTGTGTTTTAATGCGCACCGGCCCATAATTGCACAATCTGGCAACCCTCACACACAAAGCTACCTGATTTAATTAAGTTCATTTTCTTGGTTAGAGATGTGGAAGAAATAATGAGGCAGCGTCCAAAGGCAGGGTCAGATCAAACAAAAGCCCGCAGGTCGATGTCCTTGAGAAAAGCTCTCATTTTATTAATATCTCCCACCACCTCCCTCAAAAACAAAGTGTTTGTTTACCAGCATTTAAAATCATGTTTCTCTCTGAGGGTCCTGTATGTAAGGAGCAGACAGGCAGATTATATATTACACATTTATCTACTGTGTGAAATCTAAATACATATGGTATAAATACGTACATATATACTGTATTTATATATACAAACACACACACACACAAATATATCATCTATCTATCTATCTATCTATCTATCTATCTATCTATCTATCTATCTATCTATCTATCTATCTCTCTCTCTCTCTCTCTCTCTCTCTCTCTCTCTCTCTCTCTCNTATACATACATACTATATACTGTGCCATATATATATACTATATATAGCATATATGTGTAGCAATAGTAGGACAATATACAGGGACACAAACCAGAATTCTAATTACTGGAGATAAATTGTGACGGATATGTTGAGATTAAATTATGATTCAGTTTTGCTGAGATACGGCAGAAGCTGCTTGTGCTTTGCCCTTGAGGATGTTTTATTCCCTTCTCATTCCTCTGGCCGCAGGAAAAGGAAAAATAAGGTAAAAAAAAAAAGGTACAGAACCGGCCAGCTGCTCTCGGCCCCTGAGCTCTCAGCACTTTGACACATATAGCAACATCCAATCAGCCGAATACCTGCCTCTCGCTCTGGGTTCGCCACAGGGAAAGGTTACTTAGAACTCAGTACTGCAAGACAGAGATTGTGACTTTCTGTATATGTACCAACAGCCTTATGGAGCAACAAGATCCCTGGTGTTTGGAATGCTGGGTAAACCTGCCGCAGGATCTCAGCTAGTCACTGCCAGGAGTATTTTAACATCCAGAGAGTTTAGTGTGTTTGTAAATATTCATTACATTACATGCAACAGTTTCCAAAGGCCTGAGTAAAACTTAAGTTTAGTAATACCAAATGTTAGTAATACCAACCTTTAGTAATACCAGATGTTTTCATCACAGATTGTACAACCAGCACTGAGTGAAAAGTTGAATAGTGTAACTTTTTAAGTGTGTGTGTTTCTCATGTTTTTGTCAAGTCCCCTGAAATGTGTTTCCTAGCTAAACTTTCTGTAAATGATCAGATTTTCAGTGTGGTTTGAGATATTGACTCACAGTAGATATAATTGCAACTATTGAACTAAAAACTGAGTTATTCTGAGTTATGAACGCTACATTTTAAGCTTTTATTAAAATTTTAGTGGTTTTAGCTACATTTTAATGGTTTCATTAAAGAAAAGATCAAGAGAGAGAGAGAGAGAGAGAGAGAGAGACTGAAATACAAAGGGGGGGGGGGGTTCACTGAACTAAAGGCTTGTCAGACAGGTGGACAGATAAACTCATTCTTTTTGATGTTTTATTTAATCATTTTATAACATAACCTCATTTTTTTGTTTGGAGAAATTGGTTTTGCTTTTTTAATCCTAGGAAGCCAGTTGGACGATATTTGTCCCTAATAGTATTAGATTTTAATTTGCGTTGTACCAGAAAAGATTTTGACCTTTTTGATTTTGTTGATCTGTGTGTGTGTGTGTGTGTGTATATGCAATTGTATATTATGTATATATGTATATTGTATGCAATATATATTATATATTATGTATATGACTGTGCTGGGTGCTGGTTGTTCTGTCTCTCTTTGAAATCTTTATCATCACGATGTAAATTCCCCACAGAACAAATAATTGTACAGCTGAGTCAGGATGTTTCATTGCGGTGGGTTTGTTGAATTGTTGGTCTGCTGTTCTGATACCTCTCAAATGTCTTTCTGCAGGTTCTTGTCAACATAGGAAACTATTTTACTTTGGAATCTGTCTTTCTGTGTCCCCGCAAAGGAATCTACAACTTTAACTTCCACGTAATTAAAGTTTACCAGAGCCAGACTATACAAGTAAGTGTTAACCCCTCAAATTTTAAATAGTTTTAAACGTGGCACCTAAATCGAGACTAAATCGGGTAACGGTTAAAAATTGGGTAAAATTTTAATTACAAGCCTGTATAAATAATACATTTAACGTGTTTAATGCATCCCAATGCATTCTTCATGTGTTTTGATTAACCCCAGCATCAGTTCACAGGAACAATAGGAACTTTATGTGCTTGTGAATAAATGGGACCACAGTTATGCATTTCAATAATTACCTTCGCATTTAGCGTTTGAAATAGCAAAGAGCATCATTTATCAAAGCGCATAATCAACGCACACTCTCTGTGTGTTAATGTTGTTATTATGAATGCTTTTATTATAAGCAAAGATAAACAAGGGAAACAAGAATGCAAGTTAAACATGAATAAACCAGATTTAAAGATTTTAAGCCAGTTTTAAGTTGCTCAGTAAAAGACTGACAGTTATCTTACATTCTGCAAACATTTGTAGTAATTTTGTTAAAGGAATATTGCAAAATATTATCAGGACAGTAAAATCACTCTCAAAAAGTTACCCAGATATTAAATATTGATACATTTATCCTATCCATATATTTCTTAAAAATAAAGGTTCTAAAAGGGTTCTTTGGAGTGATGCTGTAGAAGAACCCTTTTTGGTTCCTCAGAACCAAACAGTACAGCTCCACAAGGAACCTTTATTCTTTAATTCTGTTTAGTCATAAACTGCTAAAAATGATATATTTTTTATATAATCACGAGTCTCCTCTCGTGTCTCGTGAATCTCTGCATTGATTTTCTCACTGTGCTTCAGGTAAACCTGATGCTAAATGGAAAACCTGTCATCTCCGCCTTCGCCGGGGACAAAGACGTCACGCGTGAGGCGGCCACCAACGGGGTCCTCCTGCACCTAAACAAGGAAGACAAGGTGTATCTAAAACTGGAAAAGGGGAATCTGGTGGGCGGATGGCAGTACTCTACCTTCTCTGGCTTTTTAGTTTTCCCCCTGTAAAAAAAGAGAGAAAGACAGAGAGACCTTCACCTTTGCTGTCCAAAAAACCAACCCAGAGTCATTGTGTTAGCAGCCCTTCAGCGCTAACTGGAGGCGTCCGGATGGAACAATAACTCCAGTTCATTTAACTGTCGTCTAAAGACTATTGGAAAAAATGCTTTTGTGACAATGAAACATCTGGAGAGCGCAGCGCAATATCTCATCTGCTGTCTGAGAAATCCTTTCATCACAGACTGTCCTGCAGGTTTAACGCAACATGCCGGACCCTCTGTTTGTTTAGTAAGTGATGTCATTCTTGTGTTTGGGGACAGGAGTTATGTTAAAAAAAAAGACAACATCCCCCCGATCGAAAATAATTTTGAAATGTGATTATTATTATTAGTCCTGCGATGAACGCAAAAATTGACTCACTGTCGAGTTCTGAAGGTGTTAAAGAGAATATTTCTGTGTTTCGCTCATTGACTTCACAGGGAGTGACACGGCACAGTTTGTTTTAACAGACTCTGTGATAGCATATGACAAAACACGATCGCAGGGGGCGTGTAAAGGTGCCAATTAGTTCAGACAAGCTGCTATGACACCCTCCAATTAAATCATTGGAATGCAAAGACAACACGCATGCCACACCCTCAATACGATTAGTTCAGCTCGGTGAGTCTGTGAGCGTAACACAATGAGCTCCTGTTGGGCGTTAAGACAGTAGATAGAATCTTGACCTTCTGGTCTTGAGGTTTTTTTTTTGTGAGTGGTCTGTGTTTTTAAATCTTGGTCCAGTCTTAACTCTAACTCTGTCTGTCAACTTTAGGTTAGCGCAATAACTTCATTTCAGAGAATGTGAGAATTAAAAACCTCGTCTGCTTTAAGTTCAGAAGTTAAATTAGTGTTGGTTCATTAACATGGACAGCTTGGCTCCTTGACTGGAAGGTCTTGGTGTGTATCTGGGCCGTGAGGGATCTAGACCGGGTCTGGGTTCAAGGGGGTCTGTAAATGGTTTGCATCCTTGATCTGGTCTTGACACAAGCTCCCAAAGTACCAGTCTGAGTAAAAAACTGATGTCAAGTCATTTTCTTTCATGCTGTTCAACACAAACTTTTAGTATGTTCACCTCTTTTGCACGGTTTATTAGTTTTGTGCCACGTATCAGTGTTTAATACATACTTGCTTATTTATTCTTTTTATAATGACCTGAATCTTCAATAGATTTTAAAACCTAGAAAGTAAATGTTCAATCAACCGTGTGACCATAAAAGCAGCAGCTTTTGAACGTCCAATCAACAAAGATTGAGTTTTTTGCAGGTTTCTCATGCAGAAAATCAGACCTGTGACCAGCATGCTAAAGAAGAGGCCAGTATGTCTGAAATATGTCTCTAAATTTACAGTCTATATGCTAGATGTTGCATTTATCTGTAAATTTTGGTGTTGAGGGGCAATTGTTACAGTCACAGGTGGTAAGAAGCTGTGTGCAAACATTCAACTTCAATAAGTTACATCTCTTTCTTAAAATCAGTCTTTCTCCAGTTCAGATTATAAACTATTCAGCTGATAGTTGCTGTGCAAGGGGCTGTGATGTTCTTTCATTATTTATAGGTGCGAGGCTGTGATTTTAATGCCATCCGAACCGGAATTGTATCGCCCACACACAGAAAACGTTGTGAGAATGTTCACTATTTCCAGATACACAGATGTAATTCTGAGAAGCAATTATTATTATAATACTGGAGAAGATAAAAATGACTTTCAGCAGACTGATTATAATGGACTTGAGCTGTGAAATGATCAGATTTTAAAGGGAAAATATTTCTGAGAAAAATTATACCAACCTTTTAGACTTCACATGGCAAATATTGCTTCTAACATTGTCTTGTTTTTGTGGCCCTCAGCTTTTTGTCATTATATGTAAAACACCTATTTTTGTATGATTTAAGATATTTTCTTTTTGTGAATGTTCTTGTGTTGTACTTCACTTTGTGATTGTTGTTCTACGAAGAACAACTAATACAGCTTCATGAAATGTTTTTAAATGAAGGTGTTTGGTTCAAGACTATAATGCTTATTGGATAAAAAGCTACCAAAGTTGATAGTGGTTGGTTCTATGGACTTGATGTTTCAAGCATAAATATGAAGAGAAAATGACTGAGTATGACTGTGTCAATAAGGAAACATCATTATTTAAATTTCAACATTGGTAAACGGGGGGCGACATCCGTCCAATCACAATAAGATCTACCCTTGTGATGCCAAACTGACATGATTACATCAGATGACAAGAGGAACTTGAATACAAGCAAAACATCATCTGTCATTGATTACTAGTGACCAAAATGTGTTTGGCCACATGATTGAATTGTGATTGTAACAAAAGCCTTTAAACCCATTCTGTGTTTCTGTCCAATAAACTGAAGCATCTGATGACAGTTTTGTCCTCGTTCATTTTGTAGTAGGACCATAAAACACTAAAATGTTTAGAGGATTCGATGTTATTCAACCAGTGAACAGTGAACAAAACTTTGATTAAACAGAGTATCTTTTTTTATATCTGTGACCTCAGATTCAAGGCTAGATTATAATAAGTACATTTTCATTGAAGTTTTTGGACATGTTTTTTTTCCACTTTCCGCTTTGCTGTATTTTATTATTTAGTTATTGTCAGTCTTTTTTTTTTAATTGAAATTCTGCAACAATTACATCTAACCTTTATGAAAAGCATAAATAAAGACTCATCACAGCTAAAGAGAAGATTAAAAGGATGATCTGTTAATCCAGAGAGCCAAGAGCAATTGGCAGCCATGGTATCAATAGAATAATTGAAAGATTTTGATATTATTTACATTAAAGGTGGGATAGGCAATTTTTAAAGGGCTGAAATGGCAAGCATGCTGTGAAAGCATCAGATCCCACCCACCTTCTTCAAATCCCCGCATCTTCCAAAAACTGCCCCTCTAAAGCCCCACCCTTACCAAAACCACACCCCTCTAAAGCCACACCCTCTCAAAAGCCCCACATTCTCCAAAAAGTGTGAACACATGCATAGTTTAACAGACAAATGACATCCTATCATTGCATTTGGACTAACCAATTAACCGTTGCCTACAAGTTTGGTGAGTTGTGCACAAGCAAGCTCTACTTTTTACACAATTTTTTTGTTCTTTAAAAAATGTTGCTATATTTTAAGATGGTGTTTTGTCACTGTGTTTTCACAAACCTTTCACATGAATGTGTGACTTAAAAACAAAAGATTTAGTGATTGTTTTAGCACATATATTTGTCAGTAAACACCTTAACATCGTTTCTTCTTACAAACACATGAAATAACATCTGCAAGCGTCACAAAAACAACACATTATATAAAAAGGCCAAAGAAGAGACACAGTCATAATTCTCTTTGTGCGCATCGACCTTTATGTGTCGCTTTTTTTTGCCAGGTGGAGTTTTTGGGATAAAACATGACATAACTGGGCTCACCGCCTCAGAAACAGCGGACGATTGATCGCTGCATGTTTCTATCCTTTGCTTAATAATCTCTGTCCTTTTAAAAGTTTCTCACTTAGCAGCGAATCCTCAATGGAGTCAACAGCAGCCGTCCAATTACTCTCAATATTAAATCACCTCCGCAACGCAAAAGCAAGCCAGAAACACCCACTAAACGGATGCCTCATCCAACAACGGCGGCTTCTGCTCATTCCCAGCTGACATTATGCAGCATCTGCACTTCTTCTCTGAATAATTGGTCAATTTGGCCATTTTCTCTCATAGTTCTGGAATGATAAATATGTTGTTCTGGAGGATACACACAATGCCTTGCCGTGCAGCCGGAGGGGACCTCAGCAGGTACAATGGATTTTAATGTGGAATACTTACAAAGTCCCTGTTTACCGGCCTCTTCTCATTTAATATTAAACACAGGAGTTATTAAAGCAGCCAGCAGTGAGAGCGAGGGCAAAAAGATGAAGGGTTTAAAGAGAGAGACGGAAAGAAACAAAGGTGAGGTCGTGCAATGCTGGGGAAAAGACAAGCAACTGCAAAATTCATTTGGGTGAATTTCAGAACTGGCGGTATTGATCGTCTGTCTAGCCGTCCGTCTCGCTGTCCACGCATCACTTCCTCAATCCATGAATTCATTTGTTTGTCGTCTTTGAACTGCTTCAAAGCGTAATTGATGAAAACGCTCTGTGCTAAAACTCTGTAGGGCTTTATAAGCAATGCTCCTCACGTGGAGACTGTTCCAAAGGGTAAGCAGCAATCTTACGCTGCCTCTGAAGACAACTTGTTCCTGAAGTAGCCTCACATGTATTGTTTGTATAGTCTGCAATCCCAGAATGCATTGCAATGAGTTCAGTGGTTAATGAGAAAAATGTTGATTAAAAATATGCATATATTCATATGAATATAAATTACAATAATTAGTATAATTAATAATTTGGTTTTTATTTATTTTATTATGTATATATTCAGTTTTTTGTGGCTTAGTCGGTAGAGTCACTAGATTTGTAAAGAAAAAACACGAAAACACACAGATGTGTGTTTAACTTGAATGCATTGTATGCATTTGTATTCCTGTAGCTCAGCTGGTAGCGCATTGTGTTAGCAGAGCAAAGGTTGTGGGTTTGAACCCTGGGAATACAGGTAATGTTAAAAATATATATGCTTATTTCACTATAAGTCGCTTTGGATGAAAGCATTTGCCAAATGAATAAATGTAAATACATAAGTTTGTTTTTTTTGTTGAACAACTTCTCTTTGAATGATGTTTTTGCCTTTGTATCGTGTTGCAAATCAGTCACACACGGGATTTTCCCTCAGTTAGGATTTTGCCATTGAAGCAACTGTTTCTGAGGCAAAAAGCATCTCATTACATTTTGGAATAAAGTCAATGCAGTGTATATCACAGAACAACACTAATATAATGGCGCGGTGCCATTTAAACCCACACGGAGGCCTGGCTTAAGCAATGCTCAGAGCTTGTGAACAGTCTCAGAAATTATTCACAGCTGGTGCAATTAGTCAGGAATTATCAAGATTCATTATTCATGCTGTTTTTCCTACACATGCAAACATCCGTCTACCTAACACAGCATTCACACCACTTTAAGATGCGGTCGCACAGGTAAGCGTTCAAACATCGCGCTAAGCATTTTTAATTTAACGCATTTTAACATCAGCATGAATATTTACAAACCATCCCAGCACACACAGAACGTTTTCCTAACATTATAAGGTATTTGGGTTCGATCCCAAACGGCAACAAAAGTACTGATAAAAATGTATACCTTGATTTCACTGTTAAATAAAGGCGTCTGTTCATGTTGCCTTCAAAAACACCAGGAAATGGATTTGCAAAACACGAGTTTGAGTAAATAATGATGGAATTAGTCCTTTTCCGTGTGCTTAACTACAAGGTTAGACCTCAGCTAATATATTCCAGGTAACATATCTGAATTCTTGTCCGTCGTTCCACACTGGAGAGTTTCTGGAATGTTCCGATGTCTTTGGGGGATGAACTTGTTTGGCGTTTAATTATCTTCCTTTGATTTCCAAATTAGTTTTCTTTTTCATCGCAAAACTAATAATAATAGATGCCGCTGGATCATGAAAGATTAGATTTGCTTGTCTGGAGACAGCCAGGAGACAGGCTGCTCTATATTCAAATCATCTGAGATTACACCCACTGCTAAAAATGCAAAAAATAAGAACACTTGTAAGGCAATTAAAAGAAGAACATTTTCTCTGCTTTTCCGAGAACAATCTGTGTGTCCTGCGTTCGGCTAAAATGCTGTTTTGATGGTGAAGTATTTTTAACGTCAACACATTAGAGGAGAGTGTTTATGTGAACGCTATGTATATTGCTGGGTATATCAAATTGAGATTTTGTGTGTGGAGCAATTGAAAACTTAGTATTGCTGTTTTCCCCAGTGTATCATTGGGCTACCTGCTTTATTTTAGTGGTGTGTTTGAAACTGAAAATAAGGCATGCATGACAATTATAGGCACCTATAAAGATAACTGTGGTTAAGGTGGCTTGTGGTGAACCCACAATCTCCAGGGTCACTAACCAGAACATCACAGCTGCCTCCACCTTAAAGAGTTTCTGCTCAGCAGAAGTTATTCATAAAGCCATTTTCCACAAGAAAAATATTTTTGAGTCAAATAGCCTCATGCACTTAAAATGTTAAGTTTTTAAAATGTTAAGTACAACATTTTAAAAACTTTGTTGTCCAAATGATTGGTTTTTGGAGGGACTACTTTTCTAGGCGGATGAATTTCTTTTGACTGCTGCAGTTACTGTGGTTTTCTTTAAGTCCTCTATGTATCCCTGCATATATGATGACAGGCTGTTTGCCAATCCAAAGTGATCAAGACTGAAGTTGGATGATAATGGATGAACTTTGATAGATGAGGTTAGAAAGCAACTCTTATCACATGAGTTTCATGTTTATGTCTTGTGGGGAACAATGTGTTGTCACCTTTTGTTGTGTTGCCCTGTTTGCTTTTATTATATGTATATAAATACATGTATATATATCTGTGCGTGTGTGTGTGTGTGTATATATATATATATATATATATATACATACACAGGCACACACACATATGCATGCAAATGATACACTTTCATATACACACACACAAATTAATGATGTTTTAAATCCACTAATGCACTAAATTGCACATAGTGTTTGATGCCACAAAAACCAAGAGGTAAATTTTAGAGTCTGACCTTAGACAATTTTCAAACATTGTTTATACACAAATTTGTACTACTGCAAAATATTTAATGTTTCCCATTAGTAATAAATGGGGCTAATATTTCATTCAGCAGTGATAGTATATCCTTGAAAATTTCTGAGAACTTTGGTTTTCAAGGAAAACTGAAGACGTACGTCTGATCAAGCCTTTGAAATACAAGGCCAGCAAAGCCTATGAAACAGTCAATGACTTGTGTGCTACAGAAACTAACCATGCGGTGTCTCAGTCTCTCCTGAGGGTTTCCTCAGCGAGCAGTGTTGCGTTATCGGCTCCATTTATGATAAATGACTTCTCCATCTGATGCACTAATCAAAAGTTATATATAGCGGACCATAAGGCCTTGCAGAAACCTGTCCCACAAGCTTTGCTATTGTTACCGCTCGTGTTTGCTTTAAAGAAGCTTTATTGCTAGCGTGCGCTTGTCACACGCCAAAATCTACTTTGCCGTCAAGTCCAATTTGTGTTTCCCTTCTTCGACTTTTGTGCTGTTTTCTGTCTTTCAATGGCTTTTGCAAAATCTGCTGAGGAAAAGGAACCGTGGTCTGTTGTGGATGAAGCGCCATCCATCAAACGGTCTCCTCAGAGACTCCAAACTACCGTGTGAGGAGAAAATACTGGCTGAGAGGATTGTTATCTGTGTCTGTCATAATCACAGCATCAGTGTGTGAGAAACAGCTGATGCGTCTGTCGGTGTAAATTTTTGATGGAACGACAGTGTAAATCAGTATTTGAAATTGTGGCTTACAAGGAACGTTCTCTGAATGTTGACTAATGTTTTCTAAAAGTTCTCACTCAAAGTTCATTTTAAATCTTAAAGATCTAAATGTTAATGTTCTTAGGACTTTCAAAATAAGTTAAAATTGGGGAAACATTTATGCCTAGAATTATGTAGCATATGTTAGCTAGAATTAAACCCCTGTTGTGTTTGTTTTTGAATCAATAATCAATTTAATCAGTAATTTTTCTAATGCAGATGATTTCTAATGCAGTTCCCCTCAACAAACATCTCCCTTGAATATTGTGTATTTTTCACTGTAAAACAAAACAGATGGTATCAAACTGAGCACATGCCCTTCCTAACTGCAAAATCTGCATGGCAACCCGCGAACTCTTTCTGCAGTTACTGTAAAATATAGTCCTTTCATATAAACCTTGTTTGGTTTTAAAACATAATATATTTGCCTTCCTCATCCACAAGGAATGTAACATTTCATTTTTGTCTATCTTAAGAAAAGTATCTTTTTGCTGTGTGTTACTGTCTAAGCAAAATTAAAAGGAGAACGATCACACAGCACAAATGCAAGAGATGACAGTGGCTCGTATATCACAGAATTAGACGTCTAATAAGTGTGTGAGGAAACGTAAATGCTAGAAGAGATTGTGAGCTCTCTCTCTCTCTCTCTCTTTCTCTCTCTCTCTCTGTATGACTTTACTGCTGTTTGTAAGGAATATTTCTTCTAGCTTCATATCATACTCTTGTCATATATTGCAACGCTACGTCGTCTCTCCGCTGTTAAAATATTGAACAGCTCATTGTTTATTTACATAAATTCTATATGAACCACATAAGCAAAATAAAGGTTAATTTCCTTTGGTTTGATCTGCTTGGAAACCTACAATTGATCAATTTATTTAGACCCCCGACTGCTCCCTCCTGCCACTAAAATCAAACCTCAGTCGCTGCTTTAATGAACGTGTGAATCACTAAATTATTTGTAAACATATTTATACAGTTACTTGTAAATTAGGACAAGTGACTGTCACAAAATTGTGCCTCAAAATACACAAAGTTATTTAGACACATGTTCCCAGCATCCTTTGTTGCTGTTCCTGGAACAGCATCAATGAGAAGATCTGATTGGTTAAAAAGAATGCCATTCAAATCCTTAACCCCGCCCTAATCAGGGATTAGATAGAGGACATTTGCTCAATTAGGGCTGAAATAAAATGATGACCAAGCAGGTTGATTTACAAAGTTTGTGCATCACAGCAACTTTAATGCTGCCCATTGATTTAATCTATGTACCAACATGTTTTGTGTATTTAGGATCGACTTCTGCAGACCTAAATGAACTTATTCAGAAGATACTTGATATTTAATGTGACCCAAGTTTCAACTGAGCCAAACCTAGAGGAAGATTTTCAGGTTCCATCTCTGAAAACCATTTAAAATGTCATAAAACGTCGACTGCAAAGACCGATTTTGTTAGAGGAGAGTAAGAGAAGATAAAAACAAAAGAAAAGGCCAAAAGTGAAGGATTAATACTTTATCTCCTCTGTCACACTCAGAGTGTGATCCATCATGAGGGAAAATAGACTATGGCGGGCGGACATTTTTTGGTTGAATCTGGAAAGGAGTGACTTTTCACAGAGACGAATGTCTGTTACTTTTTTTAGTCTTATTTTAAAGGAGTTATCGCTGCAGTCTGCAGAAAGAGGCGGAGACTCCAAAGGGGGCGGGGCTGACATTCAATTGATTGAATCATGCAGGAACGGATGAAGGGCAATGAAACCGTATCGAGATGATGAGCAGCAAATTACAGTCAAGTCTCTTTGCATTTCCCCTCAGGATTGGACATGTACTGTTATCAGTTATATATGTGACAGATTAACTACAAAAGGAATCTCATCTGTCTATATCATAAATCTCATGCTTATCTAGCGTTTAAAACTTTAAGACTGTACAAACAAACAGTGTAAATTCAAAGCAAAAACACTGCAGTAAATAAGTGTAGGTTGGTGCAATATACTGTCCATGCAGTTGAATACGATCAATATTTATGGACCGGCTCTGAGGCAAGTGTGTGGAGACAATAGTCCACAAATAAGAAAATAAGGTTGTCACATTGATCAGTGTTTGAGAAGTTAGAATGAATCAGACTGCAGATTTTGCTAGAAAAACAAAAATATTCAAAAAAGTAACTTGTGTGGCCAAGCCATGCATACATGCATTTTTGATAATATAAAAATGCATGTTCCTTCCCGTTAGCTTAACTGGTAGAGCACTGCGTTAACACCACAAAGGTTGTGGGTTTGATCCCAGGGGAAAGCAAGTCCTGATGAGAAAAAGAGCTTATTGGTAAATTAATCTACATTAGCTGTTGAACACATATGCCCTTAAATGTGTTTGTGTTTATATATATATATATATACATACCCACACAAATATATATATATATATATATATTTATACATATTTAATACATATATATATATATATGTATTAAACACACTTATATATAAATATACATTAAACTCAAGCAGGTGCTCACAGTCACATCAGTTGCTGATAACACAAGTGCACAACTTGTACTGTGATTATCA
>JBAJNP010000243.1:0-12245 GCA_036877545.1 Yasuhikotakia modesta | reverse complement strand
CACACACACACACACACACACACACACACACACACACACACACACTGCTCAAGAGGGAATCAAACTCATTGCGCAAAAGCAGCTAATGTGATTGCACGTTTTATAGATGAGAACAGTGAATGAACACTGTATCTTTCTGAAATGCAATCAAATGACAATATCTGTCACACTGATTATGTAGCGATGATAATTAGCATATCATTAAATTACCCATAAAACTCTAAAGAGGATGCTGTCACACAGCATGTGGGGAACTCTGTGAGCAATGTCTCAACCTAAACTGGCAGTTAGCGTAACCTGCGAAGTGTTGAAAAACAGCTATAAAATATGCAAATGTAGAGCAAACAACACAAGTGTGAGTTGTGCTTGACTTCAGCGCAGATGTTTAACAGATCTCGCTAGCTAGCTACGTTCATTTTGACCTTGTTTTGTTAATGGAGTTTTGAGGATTGCAGCGTTCACATTTGCAAAGATCGTAATGCAAATTCGCCAGCAATCAATTTAACATTGTAAGAACATTTCCCTAACATTTCCATTAGTAGCAAAATGTGTTTTTTAAAACATCACAGAGTTAACAGCTTGAGAATATTATTTTTGACATGATGCATGTGTTAAAAAGTTTTGCAAGAACGTTTGAACATTACTGTATGTTGGGTCAGTTCGGTTTAGCTGCAAGCATATTCAGATACCTTAACCTGAATCAGTTCATCTGTTGGAAAGCTAAACAACATGCATGCAAGTTTATTCTGCTACAACAGACTTCATAACAGGGTGGAAAATTATGCTCTGTAAATTGCCATAAATTCGTATCATGGAGAAATCCATTTGGCTTGTAGGCAGGGCATATTGCAACCTGTGTGGGCCTTCTGTTACCAATTTAAGCTCTTAGTACAAGGCCAGTTGTTAGCTTTGTGTAAAGAAACAGATTTAACACAAGTAGACGTCAAATATTAAGTGTAAATCTGTTAAGAAGTGTTTCTAGAGAGAGAGATTTTATTCTCAGAAGAGCTAGTTACATTTTTCTTTAGCAACAGTAAACGGTTCACAAAACTCATAGTGCAGAAAACAACAAAAAAAATCGATAATTTTATAATATAAAAACCAGCATTTAAAACCTTTGCTAAAGAAAACAAGACTTAGAAATTGCCCATATCATACTACAGTATAGATAGAATATATTTTATACAGTATAGTAAATATTCCAATGTAAACATGTCACATTAACCTTATCTCATCCCGCTACTCCAGTGTGGATTGTAATATATCGCATAAACAGTCCGATGCGATGAATAATCTCTGTTACAAACATCTCAGGATATCGTATTTCCTGCTTTAAAGGTTATAGACTACATTTGACTGACATTTTACATTTTTATTCTTTTTTTTAACAAATATAATGTAGTTAATTGACCTGTGATGTAGAGCACTCCAGCAATTAAACTCTGATTTTATTATTTTTCCCATTCAAATTATGAAAGACTTGCCCCACTAATTCCTGCTGTGTGGATCCTGAAGAGGTTCATTTTTGGCCACATGCTGTGATTTTAAAATTAAATACATGTCATTAGCTTGATTACTGGTTTGTTCTTGTGAGACTGTTTAAAAAAAAACTTCTGCAAAACTTTGCTTTTTAACGCTGGAAAAAATGTAAGAAAAAAGTGTATATTAGACGTGCATCTACAAAATCTAGATGACCCAATTAAACATGCAGAATTGTTCTTAAATGTTCTTAATATACATAAGCCATAGAGAAAAAAAATCACAATAAGATCTCTCTTATTATTTTTCAGGTACGTCCTCTACACAACAATAAGATTAAATTGAGAACAAGTGTTGGTTTTATTATATTCTGAGGAATAAAACGTCTTGATATTTATTCAGAAATCTCAGGTTCTTGCTCTGAACAAAACAACAAAAAACATTTGAACATGCATGAAATATATATATATATATATATATATATATATATATTTTAAATCAACAGACACAAAAACTGTTTCCTAGCTCAACTAGTACAGCATTGTGAGTTATATTCCCAGTGAACATGAGTACTGATCAAATCTATACCTTGAATACACTGCAAGTTGCTTTGGGTAAAAGCAACAGCGAAGAGAGCAATAATTTATTACAGATTTGTGTTTTATTGTAATCAGCTGAAATTGCTCGAGTAGAGGTGAGGAAGACTCCGCTGAGAACCCTTCATTCACACTTGACTAATCAGGGCTGAGTTCTCTTGAGTTCTCTCGAGGTCTCACCTCCGGGACGCTGCGCTGGTGTTAGATGCTGTGTGATTTAGGTGCTAATTTAGGCCTTGAGACGCATGGAAGTATTTCAGAGTTTGAGATGGATGCTACCATGCAGGAGTTTGATGAAAATCACGTTACGATTTGATGGTTGATGGCAACTTTCAGTGGGTTTAAACTGAAAGATGCCATCAAGGCTCCTACAATGTATTTATTCGTATGTGGCATATATAATGTATTATCAGATGCGGCATCGGTTAATTCAATAGTTATGGTTGCATAATCGTGCAGCGCATCACGATGCGCATGTGCATCACGTCGTGTGGAAGGCAAGCGACGTGATTTCTAAGCTCCGCTCACGCGCTGCGTGAAGACGCGGAAGTTGTTAAAGCTGTAAAGTGTTAATATGTCACGTAAATGTCATCACACTGCGTCTGCACGGCAACCGAGCTAAACGAAACTAACCCTCGCGTTTATAGTAAACCAAATGTGCACATTTGCAATAAATGAAGCGCGCACGCAACTGCGAGCAGAGTCCCTCGCGCGCTCATTGTGATAAATAAAGCGTGTACCCGCTGCCTATGTAGTACTATACGTACTGTAAAATGAGTTTCAGTACAGTTGGGATGCTGCCTATATAGTTTGTTATTAAAATATTGCTTTATCTTGAAAGATGCAGAATATTTACTGATGGGACACGTGTGGTTGTGGTTGCCAGATTGTTAGGCCTTAACAAACGTATTGCAGTTGTGTAGTGTCATTAAATCAGAACACTGCTGACTCACAGGCCCAAAATAACAGCCAAGGTCAGTGTCAAATCCCCTTCAAATACACCACAAGAGTGACAAGTGATGGAATATATTACCAGAAAACTAAGAACAAACTCAGTCAGCAAATGTCAGCATTTTGCACTTTTTTCACCTATACATAGACTTGTACATTATATTTATTATTTATAAAAAATGTCTTCCATGCAACGTATTATGGAAATGCATGTTAATTAGGACTAACAAATAATGAAAATTTATTGGCTGTAGTATTTTTAAGTTTATTTTTAAGACTCTATTGTATCAGCTTAGTCAAAGACACTTATAAATGAGCCATTGATTTATTCAAAACACTCAGGTAATTTTTGTTTCTTTGAGTCCCATCTTTTCATGCTCATGCATGATTTCTCTTATCATTTCTTCTGAAAATTTAGTTTAGCTCACAAATGCAAAATGGACCGAGGATGCACTTTCACATAATAAACATAATGTTAACTTTTGCGGCCACAATATTAACATGTGCCAAACAAAGACGCCTTTCACATCTCAAAATAAAGCGGTGTAGTTTTAAATGACTTTGTACATTGTATGCGATTTCAGCCTTGGTAAGCAGATGTCCGAGACTGCTGTATGCATTTGTGCTTTTGGACTAAACAGAGACAAATTGCTGCTTGGCATTGCATCGTGCATCTGTGATTTGGAACAGGTGTTAACAGACCTGAACATGCATTTCTATTCAACATCACTGGGAAAACGCCGGCGCAGGTTGTCTTCAGCAGACTAATGTAAATGAATGACCATGTGGTGTGAAAAATATTCCATTTCTCACAATGCATTAGTTAAAATACACAGGATGTGCGTTTGACTCAGGTGTTGCCTTGAATGTTTCTGCATCTGTATTCTGAAATCTGAAAAACAGTGTGGAGATGAACCTCACAAAATCTGCTTCTTTCATACTTGCATAAATAAAGCTTTTTATTGAATGCTTTTAAAACATGCATGCATTTCCTTAAAACATGCATGCATTTTTATGATCTGCACATACTTCTGTCTGTTTCACCCATCATGGGCTAAAGCTACAGTTACATAAATTTTAAAAAGTGTGTTGCTATGCCTTAAAGAACCCGGCTCAATATCTGTCTATATTTACATTTAATTTCCATGTACTTACATTTTGAGTGCTAGGCCAGGTTAATCCTGCAGGTACTTGGGAATGACCCTTGCATAAGCAACCAGATAATATGAGACTGTTTTTCCCCGGCCAGGGTGGTTTTTGACCTCCAAAAGCCCTCAATGCAATCAGCTCACCTGCCAGCCGCACGTCCCAATGGAAACGTGCAGGAGAGATGGGGTTGCGCTACAGAAAGTGAAACAGGCAGAGCGCTAATAATACTGAAGATCAGTTCATCTACACCAAAGCACTTTTTCCTGCCTGGGAAAATCAGTTTTTCATTTCCCTCTGCAGAATTCAGTGCCGTGATGTGTGGACGACACGGGGAGCGTTCTGCATGTTAGACTGTCCCCTGATCCCTCATTAGGGAGCATCGGTAACACAGGTGACGTGTGTAATTGTTTCGATGCTCAAATACTGTGGCTCTGTCAAATTTGCTTGGTTTGTTTGACCGTTCCGTCATAACACAACACAGAACTATGTGTACGATCGCTGGCGGGTGGGGTGGGGGTGTTTGAAAAGCCCACTTAAAAACATTATTTCTGTCATTCATTTTGGTGACGCCAGTCACAAAAATGACACGCCTCACTTTAAAGCGGCGATTTAATTAAATGAGCTGAAAGGACTGAATTAATAAGGAAAAAAGGAACGCAAAAGAAGAAAATTCATGGGCTGCAGAGTTTATGAATTCATAGATTGCAGTCTGCTAACTTTATTCAGCATAGATAAGATACATAGCCAAATTGAACCTTCAGATATTATACCACATTCGATTTCATAATGAATAGTTTGCTGCTTAGTATGGCGCATGCAGTAGCTGCGAGCATCACATTATAGTCAAAACAGGCATAAGGGAGATGTAACTGCTTTTTTAAGACAGCATTGCAGTGCTGATAAAATTTTACCTCTGGTAAAATCTCAGTCTTTGTAGAGTGGAAGAATTTGTATTTTATATTATTTTGTTTTCTGAAGAAATGTGACCTGTAACATTTTGCAGGTGGTTGCCAGAGTGTTGCTATGGGGCTGCAATTTGTCCTGACATTGGTAATGGTTGCCAGGGCATTTCGGCAACATGTGAGTCAACGCAATATATGCGAGGTCTTATTTGCAGCCGCTCTTAAATGCACATTCAGCAGCGAGCAACATTTCTAATGCCTTCAGGACAAGGTTAGCAACGCTCATCTCTCAACACGACTGTCTAAGCATACGCTAGCATTCTTCCTCAGTTGCCAAGTTTGGAGAAAATCTGACTTTCCCTTAGGTGACATATCAGCTAGTAACTAAAATCCCAGACATGGAGCCCTGAGGCTGTGCTTCATAAACAAGCACAAGAAATTCCAGCACACTATATCGGTATTTGAACAGGCCTCAATGACCTGAGTAAGCAGTGACCAACATTGAGGGTTTAATACACCCAGTTTGCTGCTCACACCGATACCATGACAACAGCTATAGGGCATAAGTGAAGGTGCTACACATTTGTGTTGAAATAAGAGCCCTTCTGCCCCGTGACAGATTTCAAGTGGGTTTTCAGAGACATTTAAAGGAGCTTGTTGACTGTTTATGGGCATAATGGCTCACGTTGTGTTTAGACATAAAAGTTCTGTTGGTGCTGCTAGCGTTGTGTGTTAGTGTTAGTCATTGGATGTGTGTTGACTGTGACAACTATTACCCACAATGCAATGCATTTTTCTCTATTTGAGCTTACATTTGGAGGACATCTTTGTTTGCTGTTGTTTTTAAATAACTTCCAGCTGCACTAATGTTAGCAAGCTAGTCACTGAGGTCCCAGTGGATAAAACATTTGAAGTGACAATAGACGAGCGGCTGAAAGGGAGAGAGACATTTATCATACATTTCACATTCAGGTCAAAAAAAAATTACTCTTCCTTCTTAGCACTTAGGTGACATTGCCTAAGGCTGGTACCCTGATGAAGAGATAATTAAGACTGGCACACACTGCGGTGTCAAAAACATCTTACTTCATAGCAACATTGTTTATCTCAATTCTGCTTTATTTCTATTTCTGTCTATGTGTGTGTGTGTATTTATGTGAACACACGCATACACACACAAACACACACACACACACATACACACACACACACTCTGGTTCCTAAAGTTACCAACAAACATTCTTGCAATAACATTAGTAGAATATTTTTTACGTTTAATATTGTATAAACCAAAAACGTTTTTCTAAAAAAAATGACAGTATTTAAAATGTTTGAATAATGTTCTTGTAGCCAAAAAATAAAAACACTAAACATGTAAAACGCTTTTTTTGTTTTAAACCCTCTTAGAACATTTTGATGTTATTTGGGAATGATTCAATTGCTTTGGGAAACGTTCTTATAACTTAAAACTGATAGCTGGGTTGATAACAAATAAAATCTGTGCTGTCTTTGCTCAAGCCTGCAACAAGTTTTGAACTTTTCAGAGTCACTTACAACACGACAAGCAATTCCACAGAAGCCTTTATCCACACAAGCTTGGAAATAAATCTGATTCTTTTTTTTAACACGGATCACAGTATTTAATTTCATTTGGTCTGATCCATCTATCTGTCTGCTATCATTGATTTGTGTCAGATGTGTGGAGCTTTTGAGCAGAACTTCTTGAAAGAAAGTCCTGGCAGATCTAAACTTTTCTTCAACCGGTGACCTGAGAGCGAGTCCGTTTGAAGCTGTTTTGCTGACAGGGGTCATCCTGGCATTGGGAAATCACAAACTATAGCGATCGATGTCCCGCTGTCGCAGCATGCTGGGGAATATCTGTTCTCACATAAATAATGATGAGGTCGCTGATATAAATTCTCTGTAAATCAGTGTTACTTATAAACAAAATGGAAAACAATGGCAAAATTCTGGCAATCGAATCAGAATATGATAGAAACATGAGGGTGCTTTTTGCTAAGGGAGGTGGCAACCTTTTAGTTCAAGAATTTCATTCATTCAGTGATGCTACAGTTAAAGAAATCGCACCCTTCATCTTGAAATTGTTCTTTTTTGAATGCAATTTTGAGGTCACATTAGTGTGTTATATAATTTCTGTTCAATATATATGCAAATTTGACCCTTAAAAGTTATGCTTATATATTTATATGATGTAAATAGATACACAATGTAGATTCACATCCTAACTTTGCAATATCGAAAAATTGAACCAATTAATTAAATATTTAACCTCCATGTATAAAAATTAATATCAAGCCTTTGTAAGATCTTCTCAAAAACTCTTTATGCTTGTCAATTGCTCCGCATTAATACTGTGGTATTATCTGTGCTAATAGTGTTACGTGTCTCCATCTCATGTGTGCATATGCATGCATTGATCTCATGATGTGCAATTTGCACAATTAATTTAAAACCTGTCCTTAGGCATGATGTGAATAATAATGGCTGAAGTCATTACTAGCAGCTAATTCCTCTCAGAGTGGCTGAAAGTGGCTCAGTAGCGCTGAGGCCTCGCTGGAGAATTCATCACCTGTTGGCTGGACAGTTCTTTAATATCGGCTGACAAGATCTGAGGGGGTGATTGATGTCTGTGTTGTGTGTAGTATTGTGTGTGTGCGTGTGTGTGTCTCAACCAATCACAGCTCACCTTTGGGAAAGTTATCATAACATATAACATATGATACGTTATATAGATGTCCATTCAGGAAATAACAATATACAACCTGAATACATTGTAAATCTGCATGTGCAATTTTAATATAATATTTATATATTCTAATATATAATACATGATATATATAATATAATATTTTACATCATAACATTTTTTAAATATTAATATTTAAATACATACATAAAATATTCTATGATTGTGAATCAAAATATATAATTATTAACATGAAAAATAGATGATCTCTGTGGCATTTTGTGGTTATCTTCACATGTCTGTGCAGTTGTTTAATCTACTCTATAAATAATCTTTAAATAATAAAGTCTCAATTGTTCATGATGTGTTTTAAGATTGTTGTAATACCAAAGCACCGCTGTGCAGCTAATCTCCTCAATGGCTCAGTTATGGTGTTAGCCAACAGAACATGGATTTTACTCAGTTATTTGAGTTGTGAACAATAGACCTTTTATTCTGACTTACACAATAGATTTACTGCTAAAATAACTGAAACCTGTTGCTTTTTTTGTTTCTGCCTTTGAGTGGTTTTATAATTTAGCTGAACAATGGAATTTAACTTAAAGCTAAAATATTTACATTACAGATACAATGAGTGAGAGCGCACGCTAACGTTTGTTGTTTATTGCCTGTGCATTTTGTTTAGCTCTCGTTTCACAATGCAGCACAACTGAGATCTCCATTGTACCTTCTGAGCTATTAAAAAGCAATTTCTGAGAAGTTGATTGTCCAGAGGGTTTAAATGATTAATTTTAGATTAGTTAACGTTGCATTTAAAGATCCTTTTCCATTCGTATCATATTGATTCTGGACAGTTTTGATACCCAGGGGTTAGCGTGAGCGCTGCTGTGTGTGGATGTCGCGGCGAAACCCAGTTTGCGGAACAGCGAAATAGCCGCCGTCTGTGGAGAACTGATTTCCACGACCACGTGAGAAAGTCCCTGATCCTTACAGAACTCCATGGCGGTCTCTGCCAGCCGCGTTCCCATACCCTTACGACGCTGGGAAAAAGACACTACCAATTGAAAGATGTTCCCGGCGGTGCCCTCTCGTGCCCCTGCATCACCAGCGTTAGCATTCCAAACCCCGTTCCTGTCGCACGATATCGCATCCTTTACTCCAACCACAGCCATCAGCCCGGCAACCTTTGACCTCCCGTTCACCTCCGTCTCAGCCACCCAGAAATGATTCACAGGGTTATCCAGGAAGTTTGACTGAATGTCGGCCATTTCTGGGTCCAGCCTCGTCTTTAGGTAGCTGTCGTAAATATCAAAGCAGCAGTAGTAAATAAGACTAACCCACGCTCCTCCAAACAGCAAAGCCTGGAGATAAGAGCTTCCGCCCAGGATATATCCAGCCACAGAGATGCTAAGAGTCACTCCAATGTGGTCTGTGTGGATCATAGCTTGGAAAAATGCTGGATTTACATGTTCCAGGATTCCAAAGCGGAGGAGAGAAACGACCGCAGCTTTGTCTGTGGGCTTGTAGGGCCGGATTACACACGGCACTGCAGGAGAGAAGGATGTTGTTTACAGTCTCATGAAACAACCATTTGAAGCTTGAATTGTGCTTATGTGATGTTTAAAACAACACACACCCATTAATGTGATTTACTTTGAATTACATGAGAACTCTCATATATAGTGACAAACGAAACAGAACGAATATGATTTATGTATTAAAGGTGTTTTATTAAACACATTCTTTTATCCCAGCTTACAATTTAAGTTTGTAAGAACGTTTTTCTAATATTTCCATTAAGTGATTAATTTTTTTTTTAGTTGAACATTTGGTGCTTTTGAGATTTTAGAGATTTTTTTAATGTTATTGCTGAACGCTATTCAAGCGAAATTCTGATATGTTTTTAAAATGTTCCACCAACAACTTGTTTGGATATATAATGTTTGGATATATAATGTGAAACAGTAAAACAACATTCCCATTTAAACATAATCTATGTAAGCTGCAAACAACTGCTATAAACAAACATTATATTAACAACAAGTATAATGAGAGCAGGATTTACATTTAATAAATGTGACACTCTAGAAAAAACTAGAAAAAAAACAAAGCTATTTCAGTCTTCACATACTAGCTGAATTAGCAGGAAACAGATTGACGCCTTTCAGCAACTTTCTCAACACATAAATTTCAGACTTACAGTTAGTTTTCTGTGTCATCGCTGGTTTTTAAACACGCTTCACTTTTCCTGCCACTCTGTGTGAACTTTACTCACAGTATGAGACAAATACGTTTTCTCAGGCCAGCTCAGAAAAGCACTGAAGCTTATACACTCACACACACACACTCACACATACACGCACGTACACACACATACACACGCACACACTACTGTACGACCTGTATATTCTCTTCCTCTGCACTAACCCTCCATCAAAACTAACCATCAACTTTCTGCTATTTTTGCTTTTTCAGAAAGATCATTCTGTGTGATTTAAAAGTTTGTGGACCCACAAGGTCAACATTTACAGTCATTACTGTACTTGAGGGAACATTTGGTCCCCAAAATATAGTGAATTCCAGAACCACACACACACACACGTCCAGCATCTTGAAGGTATCTTGTAATCGGTTCTGGTGTACCAACAGTGTTTAGCTATTATTCTGTTTTGCCTTTCTAAACGTTTATTTAAATATATTTGTGCTAACGTTATTGTTTATTTTGTTCCTTATTGTTAAATGATGATGCCTAGCTGATGTCTGTGTATATTTCCCTGTTCTTTAATGATAGTTTTGTAAAGCGCCGGCTGCATTTGAAATGTGCTTTGTAAACACACTAGCTGTTGTTGTGCTGACTCTGAGGATGTGTGTGAGCTGTAAATTTGGCCTGAGTTTTAATTGTGAGATCCCAGTGTGGTGTAACAGTGTCAATAATATGAGCTGTTAAACTTTATACCGCTGTTCTTTTCCCAGCCAATACAATAATGTTGATTACAGCGCTTTAAATAAAGTTTAAATCTGTCGCTTGTATTTTATATCCAACCTTATTGTGGATTAATTAATGCTCTGTGAAAAAGCGCCTGTTTTCAAAGAGTTCACATATGTGGCTTAAAGTCAATAATGGTAATAATGAACACAGAAAGTATTTTGGTGACTTGCATGTTAGAAATGGCCACTCAGCTAACAATTTTAGGTTGTAAGAACGTTTCCCTAATGTTATCCTTATATAAAAGGATGTTAACTGTTATAAAATGATGTTAACTGTTATCTTAAATTCTGTCAGAAACTACGCTGGGTCCACCCCGATGCTAAAAGATTTAGCATCACCTTTCACCTCAATTTATTTTAAGCACATAAAACGCACTCGGATCTCAAAATCTCTGTGGAATAAATACAAGCAATTGCTGTTAAGCTCCGCTGGTAGCTTGAGAAACTCTGAGTCTCTTTGAATACGTTACAATAAATTTATGGTCAGAATTCGGATGACATATTTATAAGGACGAACGTGTCCTGTTTTTCCTGAGGGTCCAAGCACAGGAACGCCACAGCCTACAGACAGATTTAAAGCTTATAAGGGCCATACCTTCTTATATAACACATTCTTCTTGACTGTATCAGATTTTGTAGCTCTGGTATATTCAAACCTTTTAAATAGGTGTCATTTCTCAGTGGCATTAATAGTGTTTATGTAATCACTTTTGACCTGCTGTGTATGTGTGTAACTGCTTAGTCTCAAACAGCTTTTTTGTTCTCCACACACTTCTGTGTTGTTGATGTTCTTCCTAAAGAAACAGGAAGTTGAGGCGAGAAATATGAAAAGACACATTTACTCACATGCCTTAGCATATTCAACATATATATTTGATTAGTACTTGTGCTCCCTGGGATTCAAACCCACAACCATTGCGTTATTAACACAACACCCTACCAGTTGAGCTACAGGAACAATACTGCAGAAATAATACTATTTTAAATCTTATTTTTATTTTTTACATCATAGCTGTGGTCTTGCTACTTTAAAGTAAATGTATGTAATGTTCAGGAGTACGTTTACATATAAAATACATCAAAGAAAACAGATATAGCTTTACAAAATGTGATCTGTCTTTAAATGCTGTTTATAAGGACTGACTCAGTTGAAAAAACGAATTCTTCTATCTCCTGAGTTTTCTGCTTCTTTTGTTAATGAGTTTCGCACCAATTCTCTCGTGAGAAAATTAAACGTCTTCTCTTGCAGTGCCAAAAAAAACACTTCCTGTAGTACAAACATTAATTTCTAGAGAATATTATGAAAATCTTTTCTATAATAGACGCTTTTAAGAATGAAGACAGATCTTCTGCAGTGCAGTGTGGTGTTTTTGACAACGCTTACCAAACCAATTTGTCCACAAATGTACATTAAACATCTAAAATTATCCTTGAATCAAATCACAAAATTGGAATTTCTTAATTCCTGTATAC